>QANZ01007053.1:17242-38151 GCA_003254925.1 Chamaecrista fasciculata
TTCTTGTATTTCCTTCTCTCACAAACCCTAATTTTTGGCAACCACAAATCGAATTGCCTAACTCCTTAGGCCAAGTCGATTTTACCCTCTCAACTCTTGAGAACCAAAAATTTCCTCACTTGGAAACTAGGGTTTTGAAAGAGGCGACTTTTCTATCTCTCTCAACAAGGAGGATGAAAATTGCACAATTGAATTCTTTCTCACATATGCTTAGGCGCCTAGCACCTTAGGTTTAGCATATGTATATAATTATTTTTAGGGCATTATTATAATTCTAAATTATAATAATAATGGCTTCATGACTTGAATTTTAATTTATAATGTTACCATAATATTAAATTTAAATTCAAATCGTAATCTTAGAGAATCAATTTGAGAGATCAAATCTCCCCAAAAGATCTTCTAAGATGGCGCCATATGCTCCCTAATTATCTTTGGAATTTTATAAATCAAAAACCTTCCTAACTCTTAGGAAGTCATGATTCACCAAAGATCCTGATTTGAGATCTCATCCAAATCTTTTGAATTCAAATCTTTTGATATCTCCATCAAATCTTTTGAATTCAAATTATTATTTAAATTAATAAAACAATTTTATTAACCTAAATATCATAAAAGAGGCGCCACCCTCATGCCAATATTAGGGAATTTTATAATTCAATAATTTCCTAACTTTTAGGAACCTTATCTGAATTATTTTTCCTTAATATTTTAATTGTAAATAATTAATCCAAATTAATTATTTAACAATTATTATATTTAAATTTGTCTCACAAATTTAAATACTTCACAACTGTAGATCAATTAAGACAAGACCTAATGTCCCAGACATTTCCTCTGTGTCTTAAATCATGCCACCAGAGTGACACACGAATTAACCATAATTCGTGTCCCTTTTAAACGGTGTCCTGTTCCTTCTCGTGTGTGACCCAGCAGGCCCCACGTGAAGTTGGCAGTAAGTCATCCCCATGACCTACAAGTCGTGAGCGGACTCTAGCAAGCCATCACGACTACCCAAAACACATGAGTTATCGATTTTTACCAAAACCGACTTAACCTTAGTACCTCCATGGCACCGACCCTATTGTTCTGCGATATCTTGGTCATGGATCAGGCACGGGAAAGTCATCCATGATCCAAACCTTTACTTTCTCGATCTCCTTGAGTAAGTCCCAATATCTAGCATGGCCATGCATTTCCTGGACAGACTCATCGAGGGCGCCAGTAAGATATCTCCCAATTTAATGGGGAACAAATTCCAATTTTGGTCAGTCCACATTCCTCAGCACGGCAATCAACCAAACCCGTACTTAGCCCTTATGACTACCCTGTTACGGGCAACGTTAGACTAAGCCAAAGTCTGACAACTGCAACGCCGGAATAATGATGACCTCAGGTCTAAGGCGTCGTGACAGGTGTACAGGAGAGGCAAGCTGATGACTAAACCCATGCAGGACTCTCCGGGTCAGTCCAGCAACTCGTAACCACCTTACGTAATTGCACCATGACTCTCGTCCCAGCATCTAGTGCGTGCATCTCATGCACCGAGGTCATGCTGGTCTTAGTTCATTTCAAGTTCCCACTTGAATGAGCGACCAGGGACGGTTTAGATTAATAATCTCATAATTAATCACGGACTGTTATCATAGTAAACATGCTAATAATATGATAACCATTAATTTATCTCCATAAATTAATTGATATGTTCACAACATATCTATAAAATGATTGGCCCTAGGGCACAATCTCCAACAACAAGCTGGTGTTTGCTCAAGTTGTGGTGGTAATCCACCTACAGGAGACCCGCACCATACTATTTGATTGGGTCTGTATTTAGATGTAAACTTTGTTTGTGTGTTGTTTATGTTTTATGTGTTAGGCCCTGTGTGGCTTTTGGGGAGGCAGAGCCTCTTGTATTTTGTTGTTGTAGCGGAGGCGGAGCCTCTAGATAATTGTTCTGTTAGACAGACTTGAGACCTATCATGTTTCCAACCTTGTTTTTCTTAGTGACTTGTTATAACTCAGGGCCTGTAATACGTTGTTTATGTTTAATTATGGTATGTCATGCTCTATTTCCGCTTAGGATGTTACACAATACACAAAGTATGTCGTACAGGCTTGGGAGGTTGGCTCTCTCACACGAGCAACCGCATTGGACACACAAGTGGGGTGGGCCCAGATGAGACTTGAATGTTTTTCCTCAACACCATGGTTGGATAAAGTTTGAATATCCAGAGGCAGCTCAAAAGCGCTGAGTGTTCGATAGGAAAACACCAAATAAAGAATAGATAACTCACCCTAGTAAGTGTACTAGGATGAGATCCACTAAGACAACGAGAAAGTCATGTGATCGAATTATGAATCCCCGTTATTCATAATGCCTATAGCCAGACGTGAGTGCTCCGCTTGGCTCTGTGAGAAGCGAGCGAAGCGTGGTAGAAATCTCAGGTCAGATTCTAGGTGAATCTGGACTAGGGTATGTGTGGTGTAAAGATGAATAATCGAAATCGACATACACTCGAGAACACCACAACATGCGTTTCATACCACAAGTGCTTTAAGAACCGCAGAGGGAAGCATGTGAATCAATCCCTGCTTCAATGTTGTGTGAGTCCCTGAAAGGATGCACAAGTCCTTTCAAGAAGATACCCTTATGCACTTTGACTTTGTCATGACGAGAGAATGTAGTGCATGCTACTTTGATGTCTTTCCTAGAGGCTATGGCAAAATACGGCCCAATGGGAGACAGTCAGGAAAGCAACTATCTTTAATCTAATTGATAAGAGGGCGAGAGGAAGACTTTGTTGACATATACATATGTGGTAGTATTCTGAGGTAAACCCATTATGTGATCCTTTTGTAGGATCTCATGGATGTGGATACCTATCACAATTGAGCGTGGCTAAAGTCCTAGTCTTGTTGTAGACTTAGAGGGATCGAATTAGCTATGTATATGGGCATGTCTAGGTAACCATGGCATCTTATTTTTGGATGATACAAGTGGTCACATCATCACACCTTTTGGGATGTAGCGTCACTTATTACTGGGGTTAAAAAGCTTCTAGAATAAGGCTCCCACATATCGTGCCAAGCGGTCACAACTGACACGAAGTATGAAAGAAAACGACAAGAGATTGAGAGATAGAGAATTCCTTTTGTGATAAGGAATGTCATGGACATCCCACCATGTGCCAGTGGGAATATGTTGAATTTTATGGGTTAAATATCCGCCCATGTGGGAGTCCAATTGGGTTATGGGTTGATCCATTGGAATGTGGGCTATTTTAATTATGTCCCACATCGGATAGTTAGTAAATGGGAGCTCTCTCATTCTCCTATAAATAAGAGTGATTCCCCATCATTCAAGTTACTCAATCCATGTGTTGGCTTGGGGGCTCTCATATTGAGAGAACCCATATAGTTATATTTCTCGCTCTTCGAGTTCTTCTTCCGCGATCAGTCGTGGAAACATGGCTCTACATCTAGTAAGTAGAGTCTCACCGTTTGGTGGAGTTCGTGACGAGGAGATCAACGTTTGGAGATCAGTCTTGGTGGAGCAAAGCCACTAGTAAGATCTAGAATATTAGCAATGACATCCAGGTTAGTAAGTTCCACAATTTGTTTTAATACTTTCCTGGATTTAAAATTATGATTCGAGTTTCGGTTGTTGGGGATCCGAAATCCTTCACCATACCTTACCAATAATAATAAATATTTTTTTATATATAAAAAATATAATACTTTAACACTTTTTATTAAAAATATAAAATATTTCATAAATATTGAAATACTTTATTAATGCATTCCTATTTATAGATATAAAAAGTTAGATGAAAATAAGTTTTATATCAATAAAAAAATAATTTATTTTAAAATTTATCTGAATTCAGTCCACATATAAATATTAGACTACTTAACGAATGTGCAGATGAGAATTAATTTTGATATTCACTTATATATGAGTCCAAAAATCATAGTACCATATCTGTAATTTAGCTATGATCATCCCTACTTAGCTTATAAAGTTTGATTTGGCGGTTGTTTTGTATGGCCAAAAAAAAAGTTAATAATAAAAGTGATATCAAGCTTCTGATGATGGTCAACGCAAGGAAAAAAGTATGTGGTCGCCTTGTTATATTCCTGATCCTGACGATAATTATGAAAATCCACCTAAGAACTTAAATGCATCATGTAAGTACAAAATAATAGGACGTATTTGTTGGAAGGTTTGGATAATTTTAAATTCGGGTCTCAACTCATTTAAATTTTTATTATAAAAAAATAATTTTTAATTAAGTGATTAAAAATAAATTTTTAATTAAACTTAACTAATAAAATCACAATTTAGGCAATTCAATTTAAACGGTTTATAAGTTTATTTTAACCAAGTTATTCATTGTTCGAATTAATTTGATTATTACTTCAGTTGAATTTAATTTTCTTTTTATTTCAGTTCGATTTAATTTAATTTGATCAAATTGATTTGATTCAATTTTAAATACTTTTACAAAATAACATGTGGAGATACAAGTCTTGTAATTCACTGATTTGCAAGAATTGATTTGTGCAAAACTAAAGTATCGTAGGTACAATTTTAAGCACCAAATTTTGTATCTAGTTTTTAATGTTAATTTTAGACATTTTCAATTGGAATCATGACAAATCAAGCATCCATGGGTTAGAAATCTGCATTCATAAAAAAAAAAAAAAAAAAAAAAAAAAAAAAAAAAAAAAAAAAAAAAAAAAAAAAAAAAAAAAAAAAAAAAAAAAAAAAAAAAAAAAAAAAAAAAAAAAAAAAAAAAAAAAAAAAAAAAAAAAAAAAAAAAAAAAAAAAAAAAAAAAAAAAAAAAAAAAAAAAAAAAAAAAAAAAAAAAAAAAAAAAAAAAAAAAAAAAAAAAAAAAAAAAAAAAAAAAAAAAAAAAAAAAAAAAAAAAAAAAAAAAAAAAAAAAAAAAAAAAAAAAAAAAAAAAAAAAAAAAAAAAAAAAAAAAAAAAAAAAAAAAAAAAAAAAAAAAAAAAAAAAAAAAAAAAAAAAAAAAAAAAAAAAAAAAAAAAAAAAAAAAAAAAAAAAAAAAAAAAAAAAAAAAAAAAAAAAAAAAAAAAAACAATCAATGGTAAATTTACATTTTTATGTCCATCTAATTTAGAACATTTAACTAATTCAAACAAAATATCCACAAGCAAAACCAAAACTATCTACTGAGGAAATAAGCATATAAATTGGATATATATACACCAACAACAAAAGGGATGGTAGATTGAACAAGAAGCCACATGGAGACTACTACAATGTTTTCATTTTTTTTTTAACCAAACAATTTAGGTGAGTTGGGTCCCAGAGCTTACAGAGGTACTTACAGATCACCTATCAACAAGATCCTCACATCGACGGTAGGAATCGAACTAACGATCTTGTAGGTATGAATTGACTCCTTAGCAACTGAGCTAACATTTATTGGATACAATACTTACATTTTATTATCACTTGTTTGTTTCTGTGACGATCACTTTCTTATTGATATCACTCTTAGGAGAAAGTGCACAAAGGCCTGGAAGTTCAAGGAAACCTTGTACACGTCGGGTCATAACGACTCCAAAAATGGTGCCCAAAGAAAATGTGAAAATTGTCCTCAACATAGTTCCTTATGATCCCTACTCAATCAATTTATCTTTGGCAAGAAAATGGTATCTCAATGTCAAGCACTAGAGTTGCTTGTTATATATACACAGTCTCCGAATGATCAAGCCTCAAATATATCATGTAAGAGAAAGTTCAAATTCAAGAGGGCTATCTCCTTCATTCAAGCTCAACCACAAGTAATTTGCTGGGTTTAAAGGTTTCCAAATTTTCATTTATAGGGAAATCTAGCGGTGTTAATTGAAGATACTTTTAGACACTTTCAAATATAGATCTGTGATTCAATTTCAAAGTAAATATAACTAAACCTAAAAATCAATTTACTTGCACAAATATCTAAAAACATTAGAGTGAAATCAATATCGGAATGACCACTTTCATATTTTGTCCATCTATATAGGAATTTATTGAGAATATAAAGACCTTTTACTAAGGCTTCTGTAGAATAATGACACGATGATGTCCAACACGAGTTTCTGTAATGCGGCCAAGGTGACGAAGGACCTGCACAAATCCAAAGAGCAAACTGATAAAATTTCATAAATTAGAAAAGTTAGACCGTTCGTTCATCTCTTTAGATCAATCCTAAAATATTTTAGGGCACAAATATTAATTTCGTTTCTAATTTTTTTTTTGTCAATTTCATTCTTAGTGTTTCACATTTTAGTTAATTTTATCTTTTAACTAACTATTTTCAATAAATTAACGACGGATTGAATTCTGTTTTTCAATCTGAGTTAAAATTTGAGTTTCTTTTTCTATCAATTTTACATTATATATTATTAGTCACGTAGATTCTATCGATAATATTTGATTAAGTTTGGAGATGAAATGGGGGACGAAATTAACACAATCTACATGACTAATGATGTGTAATGTAAAATTGATAGAAAAAGAAACTTAAATTCTAACTCAAATTAAAAAATAAGATGCAGTCTGTCGTTAAATTATTTAAAAAAGTTAGTCAAATAATAAAATTGACTAAAATATAGAACATTTGGGACAAAATTGATAACAATAAAAGATTAAGGACAAAATTGACAATTGATGTAAAGTTTAGAGACGAAATTAATACTTTTACCAAATTTTATAAGTGGATGAGAGGAGGAGGAAATAAAAAAAAGAGGAGCTGCGAGATAAAAACACGCGATATAGCAACCCCAAACAGTTCTATGACGGCCATTTCAATGCACTCCTTAGTTGGCATCACTAAACCTAAAGGAAAAACTCTGAAAATGATTGGGCAGGTTAATGGGCATGAAGTGTGATAATAGGCCCAATGACTTGGAAGCCTAGAAGGTACAGGTCGTAGGCGTTCAAGGCCCATCAAAGGAATCCCTTGGACGAGAACGCCAAGAGAGCCCTACACAAGTGAAGGCACCAAGCGCCTCATGACAATCGAGAACGCCAATAGCTAGGCGTCCACAGAAAGAGCCCTAACATGGTTAAGATACCCAATATCCTACGTCGGTCAAGAACGCCAACAACCTGGCGTTCACAAGAAGGGCTCAGAGGAGGCGTCGCCACAACAATCAAGAGCCACGAAGAGACTAACCTCCATACGATTCCTTCATCAAATAACAACTTATTTCCGTAATCTTAGCTGCCAGATCTTCAAAGATAACGATCAGTTAGGATTCTCACCAAGATCACAAATGATTTGGCCAAATCAGTTAAGATCACAGTCAACCATATCTAGGTCAAAGAGATCTCATCTCACCAGTATAAAAGGGGCAGCTCCTGTACTGGAAAAAGGTACGCACTATTGCTATTCTGCACTTGTTATCTCTCTCTAGAACACTTTACTGACTTAAGCATCGGAGGTGAATCGCAGGGCATCCCTGTGCATTCATTGACTTGCAGGCGACTTTTGACCCAGAGTTGCTTCATCGAACCAGGTAATGCCCTCCGGCCAAAACCAGGTTCATCACTGGCGCCGTCTGTGGGGACTTTTTATTCAAAGTCCAGATTTAATTTATAAAAGTGTTGATCTCGATTTAAAATTTTTTCTTTGGATACATGAACGATAGGGTTGGATCATATACATTTTTCCCAGTATTTTTGTTTTATCTAACCTGTGTGCTTCATCGAACCAGAGAACTAGACGACATCTACAGAAATTGGCAAGATGACATCCACTCGAACTGATCAACACGCTTCTGGAGCCTCAGTAGCTCAATCCGCACAGGATTCGACGCTTGCTCCACCCCCAGGATTTCCTACCGTCCAAGAAGCCCCTACGCTGCCCAACCCAGCGACTACAGGGCAAATTACCATAACAGCGGAAGACAAGATTGCTGCACTGAAGGCTGACATGCACATCGAGATGGAAGCACTCCGCAAAGACATCCGTGATCTGATAACGGGCAAGGGAAAGCAAGTTGCTGAGAATGCTAACCCAGAGCCCATATCACTAGAAGAAAACCCAGGAAACCAAGAACAGCAAACTCCTATGAGCAATCAATCACCTACCCAGGTGGCGACTCAGCAGCAGGCTCCTGGCCAAACTACCCAGCTGACCCAGCAACAAACTTGGGTGGGCGCTTACTCTTATCCACCTCAGGGCTACTATTACCCACAGGGGTATTATCCCCAATATTACCCTGGGTATGGCGTCTATGGAGGATCCGCTGGAATGTACCAGCCCATGAGCGCCACAGCACCAGCGCCAGAAACGGCGCCCAATGGAAGATCTGCTGGAATGTACCAGCCTATGAACGCCCAGGCACCAGTGCCAGAATTGGCGCCTCCACCCCATTCGGCGTTCCCGACTACAACGCCCCCACTGGCTGAGGGAATATTTGCCCCTCACGTGCAAGCTGTTGAACTGGATAGGCACTACAAAATGCCCATGAAGCTGACGCCCTACACAGGGGAAAAAGACCCGAGGATCATTTGCTCAGTTTCAAGGCCGCCATGAACATCTCCAACTTAGGAGATCCTCAACGATGCAAGCTGTTCCCAATAACTTTGGAAGGACCAGCTCTGGATTGGTTCTCCAAACTCCCGGCGGGCTCGGTACATTGCTTTAGGGATCTGGAGGAAATGTTTAAGAAGCGATTCGCCACCAGCAAAGTATACAAGCAGCCCATGGCGGTCTTGACCGACATTAGACAGAACAAAGGAGAATCACTGCGAGATTACTTGGCAAAGTTTAACAAGACTCTGCTAAGTATCAAAGAAGTGGATGACAACATTGCAGTATACTCATTCCTGGCGGGAATCAGACCGGGCCATGCACATAAGGAGCTTACACACAAGGCTCCGAAATCTGTCGGAGAACTCCTTTCAATGGTGGAGGAGTTCATAACAAAGGAAGACCTGGACAAAACCCAGCGTGATCGATTCGCGAGGATCGAGCCAGATACTAGAAAGCCATATGGAAAAAACTCGGAGAAAACTGGTGGCTCCCAAGCACCGAAAGGAAGGGAATACTCCCGGCGTCCACGATCCCCACCCAGGGGAAGACACGCCGTCTACACTGTCCTTGTTGTATCTCAATCGGAGGTTTTCCGAGAAATCTGCAACACAGATCTGCTGCCGAGACTCCTTGACCGCCCCAGAAGACCAGGGCGAAACGTTGATACCAGTAAATACTGCAGGTATCATAGAACAGAAGGACATACAACAGACGAATGCATCGTCTTGAAGGATGAAATCGAAAATCTGATCAGACTGGGACGCCTTCCATCCAGGTTCATCAAGAAAGATGGAAGTAAGAGGCCCAGGGAAGAGAAAAACACTCGCGAGCAGAAGAAGCCAAGAGGAGGAGGCGCTGATGGCGAAGAAAAGAAACGGGATCGGCGCACACCGCCGAGAGATGATAAGCCATCTGGGATCATCCACACCATCTCAGGAGGCATAGAAAAAAGTGGCGTCAAGGCTCCACATAAGAAGAGGAAGGTGAATCGATCCATACTTAGGATTGATTACAAGGAAGCGTCTAGAGCAGAAAGATGGGTTGAACCCATCACCTTCACTGACGATGAATTGTGGGAAGTTAACCAAGATTATGATGACCCTATGGTGATCACGGCACGAGTTGGCACCTTCACAGTTGAAAGGATCATGGTGGACCAGGGCTCGTCCGCTGACATCATCTATAAACCATGCTTCGATCAGCTGGGCGTCCCACGGTCAGACCTCAAAGAACACCATGGACGCCTTATCGGATTCACGGGAGATCAAATACCAGCCCTTGGTAGTGTCGACTTACGACTTACCGTGGGAGAGAAGCCAAGGGTGACAAGTATTATGGTGGAGTTCTTGGTGGTACAGGCGCCCTCAGCGTACAACGTCCTACTTGGGCGTCCCTCCCTAAATAAGATGCGAGCGGTGATATCCACTGCTCACCTTCACATGAAGTTTCCAACGCCCCAAGGAGTGGGTCAAGTGAGAGCGGACCAGAGGACAGCCAGACAATGCTATGCGATGAGTCTGGCAAAAACTAATGAAGAAGAAAGAAAGAGAAAAACACGGACATCGGCTGATAACGCCTCAAACAGAGGGAAGCCTGAAGATTCGAACGATGAAATAGAAGACTTCAGGGATGAGATCTCGAATCAAAGGCCCAAGCCAACAGGAGATTTGGAAGTGGTACAGCTAGGTAAGGACGCCGAGAAAACGGTTCAAATCAACATGCTCCTCCACGAAGAAGAAAAGAACGAACTTATCTAACTCTTGAGAGAATCCTCAGACGTCTTCGCCTGGTGTCCTGCAGACATGCCCGGCATTGACCCAAAGCTCATCTGCCACAGCCTCAACACTGATGGCAGAAAGGGAGTGATACAACGCAAGCGCCTCTTTGGCCATGAGCGCCAAGCGGCCATTAAAGAAGAAGTTAGCAAGCTACTGACCGCAGGGTTTATCAGGGAAGCCAAGTACCCTGAGTGGCTCTCCAACGTGGTACTGGTCAAAAAATCGAACGGCAAGTGGAGGATGTGTGTAGACTTCACCGATCACAACAAAGCATGTCCAAAGGATCACTACCCACTGCCAAACATTGACAAACTCGTAGATGGGACTTGTGGTCATCAGACAATGAGTTTCCTAGACGCCTTCAGCGGGTATAATCAGATAAAGATGAACCCCGAGGACGCCGAGAAGACGGCGTTCATAACTGAGATGGGAACCTACTGCTTCACGGTGATGCCCTTCGGGCTAAAAAATGCGGGCACTACCTACCAGAGAATGATGGATCTCTTCTTTAGAGATTACATTGGAAAGAATCTAGAAGTCTATGTCGACGACATGGTGGTGAAGACAAAGGAAGGAGGGAAGCACACCGAAGACTTGAAGGAAATCTTCAACCAATTACGCAAGTACCAGATGAAGCTTAACCCCTCGAAATGCGCCTTCGGTGTAAACGGAGGGAAATTCCTTGGGTTCATGCTCACCAACAGGGGAATTGAAGCAAACCCAGACCAGTGCAGAGCAATCCTCGAAATGAACTCCCCGAGATCAGTTAAGGAAGTACAACGCCTCAACGGCAGGCTGGCAGCGCTCCATAGGTTTCTGTCAAGGTAGAAAGCGCCTAGCGCCACCTCAACAATAAAGCTTTACAGCTATTCCCTAGTGACAGTCTCTTTTTCGTCTTTTTTATTTATTTTTTCAATCATGTCTTTATTTAATTCTCCTCAGTTCATTATGTTTATCGAGAACGCCTATGTAAGCCGTCTTTTCGACGCAAAACTTCTATCAATAAAACGAGCATTACTCATTATTGATCTCCTTTACATTCAGGTCAGCTGACAAATGCTTGCCTTTCTTTCAAACATTAAAAGCAAACAAACGATTCGAATGGACCAAGGAATGCGAGGAAGCCTTCCAAAGGCTGAAGGCGTATCTGGCGTCACCGCCAATATTGGTAATTCTGATCAAGGATAAGCCAATCTACGTCTACTTAGCGTCCACAGACGACGCAATCAGTTCTGCCTTAGTACTCGAAGATGGGGAAGAGCAGAAACCAATCTACTTTACGAGCAAAACGCTCAGAGGAGCCGAAAAAAGGTATCACCGCCTAGAAAAGCTGACGTTTTCATTACTTCACTCAACTAGAAAGCTGCGACACTACTACCAGCAATACCAAATAATCGTCAGAACAGATAGACCCCTCAAGCAAATGATCGAACAACCAGATATTGCTGGAAGAATGTCAATATGGTCCGTGGAAATCTCAGAGTATGGGATCGCCTATGAGCCAAGAAGGGCCATCAAAGGGCAAGCATTAGCAGACTTCATAGCAGAGATGACCGGACCAGACAACGCTCAGAATTGGACTTGGAGCGTGCACATCGATGGCGCCGCTTCAAACTCCCAGCGAGGAGCAGGGGTAGTAATGCGAGCCCCAGATGGCTCCATCATCGAGCAGTCCATTGAAATCGAATGCCCCATTACCAACAATCAGGCGGAATATGAGGCGTTGATCGCTGCCTTGAAATTGGCAGCCAACATAGGCGCCAAAAAATTGGAAATCTTCGCAGATTCCCAATTGGTAGTACACCAGATGAACGAGGAATATGAAACCAAAGACTCAACCATGGTCCAGTACGCCGAAAAAGCAAAGAACATCATGGAAGGATCAGGCATAAACGCCACTTTCAAACATATCCCGCGAAGTGAGAACGCCCGGGCCGACGAGCTCGCCAAGTTGGCATCTAAGCCAAACAAAGGGGGAAGGAATTCCATCATCAAAACGACCCTCAGGGAGCCCTCGATACTGGAACAGGACATTCTTCCTGCGGAGGAAGTCATCGATTGGAGGACGCCAATATTCAACTATCTGGAAAAAGGCTCCCTTCCCTCAGATAAAAACGAGGCAAGAAAAGTCGCAAGGAGATCTGGCAGGTACTTTATCAGACAAGGAGCGTTATACAGGAAGAACTTCAGTCACCCGGGGGCCAAGTGTATAGCAGGAAACGAAGTCACCAGGGTGTTAACTGAAGTCCATGAAGGCCTATGCGCCAGTCACCAAGGCCCAATGGCTATGCGGAGAAAGATCCAGAGGGCAGGCTATTACTGGCCCACGCTACTACAGGACGCAGAAGGCGTTGTTCGCTCATGCGAGAAGTGTCAGAAGTATGCCAATATGATCCATACTCACGCATCCCCCATGAGCGCCATCACCTCACCTTGGCCGTTTGACTTATGGGGAATCGACATTGTGGGACCTTTCCCAACAGCGGCCTATCAGAAAAAATATCTCATAGTCGCCGTGGACTACTTTACAAAATGGGTAGAAGCCAAAGCAGTGGCGTCCAGAACCTCGGAAGCCATGGAGAAGTTCCTATGGCAGAACGTCATTACCAGGTTTGGACTCCCGAACACCCTCATATCTGACAATGGCACCCAATTCACAAGTAGGAAATTCCAAGACTTCTGCAAAGCTTGGAAAATTCATCATAAGACCACCTCGGTAGAACATCCAGCCACAAACGGCCTAGTTGAGTTAGCCAACAGAATCATCATCCAAGAAATCAAGAGAAGACTGGAGTCAGCTAAGGGAAGATGGGTTGATGAGCTCCCCTCAGTCTTATGGTCATACAGAACCACAGAACAAACAGCTACAAGGGAAACACCTTTCGCCTTGGCATATGGACATGAAGCAGTCATACCGGCCGAAGTGAACGTCCCGACTGAGAGGATAATCAATTATCCAAGCGCCAATGACGCCAACTCCAGGCTCCAGCCATCAGACAAGCTGCCTACAACCAAATGGTCAAAAGATACCATGACTCAAAAGTAAAACCCAGAACTCTCAAAGTGGGAGATCTGGTGCTCAGGACTGTGGAAAATAACAGAAAGGATCCTAGACACGGCAAGCTCGGACCAAACTGGGAAGGCCCCTACAGAGTCGTAGAAGCCTTACCCGGGAACGCCTTCCGACTGGAAACGCCAGAAGGGAAATCACTCCCAAACGCCTGGAATATGGCAAAACTCAAGTTTCATTTTCCCTAAGTGGATTAATTTCATTTAAATTATGGCATCGTTTAAATAAGGCCATAGCGCCAGTTGTACTTTGCTCTCATAATTAATGAATTACTTTTTTTTCTCTTCAACAACTAATGAAGTTAGCGCTGCTCGAGGGGACGCGCTCGGAACAGCAGCGAAAAGGCCCTCGAAGGAGCCTTGTGAGTATGGCACTCACTACCATGCGGACCGACCCTCCCTTGGATGACTAGTCAAAACTTAGCGTATAATACGCATAAACGCTCGAAGCGTGCCCAACGCGAGGCAGCGCCTTAAGGTGCAAAACAACATATCGATCGAATCGAAAAACACAAGTTAAAAACACATCACAAAACGAGCACGCTCAAAGCAAAGGAAATCAAGCACAAAAATAACATGTTAAGGGCATCAACGCCCAACAATTCAAAAAGGTGGCACGACAGGCCAATATCATTCACAATTCAAAACGGCGTCAACGCCGTAACCCAATTAAAAAACTAAAAAATTCACAAAAGGGCACGCAGGCCCAACAAAGTAAAAACAAAGGCACGCAGGCCTAAGTAGCAGAAGGAGCGCTCTCGGTCGTAGCAGCACTTGGGGCATCCTCGGCGTTCTCCCCTGAAGGGACGTTTGCCTCCACTTCCTGAGCCACAACGCCACTTGCGCCAACACCCGAAGCAGCAGGAGGCGCTGTCTCAGCAGGAACGCCCTCTCCGAGAGGGGGAACTTCCATGTTCGGGAACCACGGGAAGTCTTCATCACCTTCGGAATTATACCCCTCAAGATCATATTTTTCGGGCATACGGGGTATCTTGGCTATGGCGTCAGTGCGGAGGGGATCCCGAATAAGCCTCCCTTCAACAACCTTGTTTGGGCAAATTCCCGTAACATCAAGGTTAGGATTGCGAAGCCGCAGCTGCGCTATGGCGTTCTTGAAACCGATATAATTGTAGCGAGAACCCCGCCATTTTACCTGACGCAAAGCCATGGCGCCCAAAGCCTGAAAATTCTCCTGCGACTCCCGTAACTCTATAGTCAAGGACGCCACCGTGGCGTTAAGCTCCTCATTCAAGTTGTTGACTTCTTGAAGCCTACGACCCCTTCGATCGTAATCCCCCTGGAGAGAATCTTGCAACGCCTTCGTCACATTGAGTTCATCCTGCAACTCAAGTTTTTCTTGACGAGCTCTCTTGGCGTCGTCACGAGCGGCGTCTCGCTCAGATAAAAGATCCGCCCTGGAGACGCTGTTGGCCAATAACCGCATCCCCGTAGCAAGCAGGAATCTAGCTGCCTCTTCAGAAGGGTCCAGCGCATTCTCCGTGGACGCCCGAGCCAGGTCGTCCCTCTTAACCAAACCGGCCTCTGATAAAGATTTGGAGAGAAACTCCAAAGCGTTGAAATCGCTAGCCTCTGGGAGCGCTGGAATCTGAGGAACCTCTACTGTGGGGCGCTGACGCTTTTTCGGGGGCTCCCCATCCTTGGCCGTGATAGTACTCTCCTTGCCTTTGGAAAGCTGAGACGGAGGGCGCAAAGTCGCCGAAGGCTCACGGATGACAACGCCCCCTGGCTTCCTTGGAGCAGCAGCAGCGACAGCGGCAGAAGACGCCTTCTTTGGAACAGCAACTGCTTTTCCCTTACCTTTGTCAGCTTGGGTACGCTTATTCCCAATAACATCGGCACCATTCACATCGAGCACTGACAACACCAAAACAGGAATTAGCAAAGCACATAAAACAATTTAAAATTGACAAACAAGATAGTAATAACATACAACGCTTAGGGTCAAGAGGGTCTGTGGTGATCAACCGAAGGGTCCCCAAACGCTCCTCCACGGTCAAATCTCTCCAGTTACACTCAAACGGACCGAGACGTGGCCGCCGCCAAGACAAAGGAAACATGGCGCGCTCGTCGGACGCACGAACCCAGAAAGGGCGCCTAGACCCAGACCCCTCAATAAAGAAGAATTTGTACTGCCATTCCTTAGGATTGCTGACAGCATGCTCAAGGATTAATGGGCGACCAGGACGCCGATATTAAGAAATAAAGGCGTTATCCACCCATCGCGGGTAAAAGAAGAAAAGAAACAACCGCGCTGTAGCGTGAACGCCATCCCTCTGGCACTTGGCGATGAAACCGAGAAGGATGCACCAACCATTGGCACTTATCTGAATGGGAGCAATGTTCATAATCGCCAGCAGATCCAGCACTGCTGGGTTGAAAGGCATCTCGATATCACAGCTTTGAAGGACGTGCTCACAAATCATAAACCCTCTACCATCAGTATAGAGCATACTAGGAGGGTCCTTCAGATGGCTAAGAGTCGAAATCCGACATCCCGAGGAACGCCGGCGAGGCGAATTGGTTATTAGCTCTTTGTTGAGATCGCGGATAAATTCATCGTCATGAAGCCAGGTCCAGAATTCTTTAACATTGTCATTGGTTTGGTCCAAATGACCCTGTTGAACCTTCTCATCAAGATTTTGGCGACGCCAATCGACGACGGGGCGGGCATTCCTCACCACTTGCGCCCTATCAGGACCACAAGGCATGGTCTCAACGGCGCCCTTGACCCACGGAACTTTAGCGAGCCCCATGTTGGAAGAAAGGAACCAGTCGGGGTAGTCAAGAAAATCAACCTCCTCCCCGCAGATTGTCTGCCGAGGAGTACCATCTCCTATGGACGCCCATATCGGAGCAGCAGCCTTAACCATCGAACGTTCCTCCCCCGTGGACGCCTCGTCCGGAGACAACATCTCTCGAATCTCTGAGGAAGTCAAAGAAGAGGAGTCCACGGCATCGCCGCCAATCCTTTCCATGGGAGAAGCAACCCTCGTTATTGGCGCTGACGCCACAGGCGCTGACGACTCAGGAACCACCTTGTTTCCAGTAGCTGTGGAAACAGGGATCAGTTTAGTACATTTCTCGGAGATTGTATCTCCATCCACCAACAAGAAAAGGGGGGGGGGGGGGAAACCCTTAGCAAACTTATGGTTGATCACCAGACCATAAACCCAACCCAGAATGACAAGAAACAAAAAGCAGTAAAAATTTGGAAGGAGAGAAACTCACTTTTTTCGAAATCCATGAATACCAGAGTAGTCGAAGGAACTCACGAAGCAAAGTTTGAAGGAGACTGCGAAGAACATGAAGAAAAAATGTGAACAAACATTGGAAAAAACCCAGAAACTCAAAACAAAGAAAAAGGAATGACGAAAGGAAACCGATAGATTACTTACTAGGTAAAGTCTCGAACACACTCGAGGAAGAAAGGCAACAACGACAGCACAGCAAGAGGATGAAGGAAGTAGGTCGATTCAGAAAACCCGAAAACACAGAGAAAAGCTTGGAGAAGAGAGAGACTTGAAAAGCACAAAATGTCGAAATGGGGGGAAGAAGGAAGAGAAATGGCGGTTTTTTGAACTTTTCACGAAAATCGAAGCGCCGCATTAAATGCGGCCCCCTCGGGCCACGACTCGCCATCATGATGAAGGATAAGCAAATCGCGTAGTGACACGTGGCCATTATAAACCTGACACGAACATTGAAACGACATCAAGGGATGTGAAAAGACAGGGTCAGCTGGCGTTAATATCAATCAACGCCACTCGGAGTGGCGCCCACACAAGAAGACGCCTTATAGATAAAATACTCAGCATATTGTGCCAACGCCCTTGGTAGGGACTCCACTGGTGGGGACAGAGCTCCACTCTTTTCGTTGGGACTAGTGATAATAGGCCTAATGACTTGAGGCCTAGAAGACCTGGGCCATAGGCGTTCAAGGCTCATCACAGGAATCCCTTGGGCGAGAACGCCAGAAGAGCCCTACAAGAGTAAGGCACCAAGCCTCCCATGACAATCGAGAACGCCAATAGCTAGGCGTCCACAGAAAGAGTCCTAGCATGGCTAAGGCACCAAATGCCCTACGTCGGTCAAGAACGCCAACAACCAGGCGTTCACGAGAAGACGTAGAAGGGGGCATTGCTGCAACTATCAGGAATCGAGAAGAGACTAATCTCCATACGAGTCCTCCATTAAATAACAACTTATTCCCGTATCCTAACTAACAGATCTACGAGGATAACGATCAGTTAGGATTTCCACCAAGATCACAACTGGTTTGGCCAAATCAGTTAAGATCACAGTCGACCATATCTAGGTCAAAAAGATCTTATTTTACCAGTATAAAAGGACAGCTCCTCTACTGGAAAAAGGGACGCACTATTGTCATTCTGCACTTATTATCTCTCTCGAACACTTTACTGACTTAAGCATCGGAGGTAAATCGCAGGGCATCCCTGTGCATTCATTGACTTGCAGGCGACTTTTGACCCAGAGTTGCTTCATCGAACCAGGTAATGTCCTCCGGCCAAAACCAGGTTCATCAAAATACATGAAATATTTAGAACTAATTTAAAATCTATCCTTATATTTTGGAGCAATTTGAGATTTGACTATATAGTATAAGCGAGAAATGAAGAATAAGTGAAGGTGTAATCTAGGGATCTGAATATATAGCTAATGACTAATGATATCCATGTACTACGTGGCCTACAGCAAAATGCCATTCATACCAACTATGGGCCAGTTTGGGAATTGTGAGTGGGTTATGTTCATTATATTTAAAAACTTTTTTTTTTTGTTTAAATGGAATCTATAGTATTTTATGCTATTTGTTTATATATTATTATAATAAACTATTTATTTAAAAATTCATCAAACAAACCACAATATCATTGAACATGAAAATTAGTAATGCACTTTAATCCAATGTTTTTTGTAATCGAATTAGTTATTAAGCCGGTTAATGACTCAAATCATTGGATTAGTAGTTTAGCTGTCGGGACATCAAGAACGATCAAATTAAAAAATTATATTATATATAAAACAAAATTAAAAAATATTTCAAATTTTAAGTTTCGTAATAGTATTAAATTCATAATGATATATATTACTATGATATTTTTAAAAAATGTATCTTAATAAATATTGTCGGGTTATTTTTTTGATAAGAAAAAATAATGAGTTTTAAATTTATAAAATCTTAGTGCAAGTATATGTACTATCAGGATAGTATAAAAAGTTGAGTATTAAGTATTGTCCAACAAAGAGTTAATTGTAAAAGAATATATTAAGCACAACTTCATATTGCTCGACTAATTTAAGCAAACAAAACAATTGAGTGAGCACGAACAAAGGCAATAATGAATTACATGATAAAAGAGAAATAAAAAACTAAAGAATACGACATGAATAGAAAGCCTCCATGTAAACTCTAACCAAAGATACCATTTAAGACATCAGAACATACGTAAATTGACCTCTGGACCTTATAGGTCGAACAAAATTTTCATCTAAGTATGAGCCATCGTGTTGTGCGACTGGCGCGAAAACCAACGCAGATGCGTTTTGAAAATTTTCCAAAAACCCAATAACGACACATGCTTAGATCAAAGTTTTGTAGAATCTAGAAAGTGGTATAACCTAAGAAATCTAAATAATTAAAGATACTATGAAGAACTTGTAGAATCTTACCTTTGATTGTGGAATTCTTGGGGAAGAACTTAAAGAATATCATAAATGTTGTCGTAAGAATATGTTTTGAGATTTGGAGAAGAGTTTTTGAGAGTTGTGAGAGATCTAAGGTCAAAGGGGGTATATATTGATGGAGATTGTGCCCTAGGGCCAATCATTTTGTATGTGTGAACATACTGGATGACTAATTTATGGATGATAAATTGAGTCGTTATCATATTATTAGCATGTTTACTATGATAACAATCCCTGATTAATTATGTGATAATTAGTCTAAACTGTCCCTGGTCGCTCATTCAAGTGGGAACTTGAAATGAACTAAGACCAGCATGACCTCGGTGTATAGAGATATATGCACTAGATGCTTTACGAGAGTCATGGTGTAATAAGTAAAGGGTTACAAGTTGCTGGACTGACCCGAACAGTCCTGCATGGGTTTTAGTCATGAGCTAGCCTCTCCTGTACACCTGTCACGATACCCTTAGACTTGAGGTCTTGACTATTCCGCCGTTGTAGTTGTCAAACTTTGGCCTAGTCCAACGTTGCCCGTAGCAGGGTAGCAATACAAGCTAGGTATGGGTTTGGTTGATTACCGTGCTGAGGAATGTGGTTGACCAAGATGGAATTTTGTCCCTCATTATGGGTGAGAGATATTTAATTGGGCCCCTCGATGAGTCTGTCCAAGGAATGTGTGGCCACACAGGAAAATGGGACTCACTCAAGAAATCGAGAAAGTTGTGGTTGTTAGAGATTGTGCCCTAGGGCCAATCATTTTATAAATATGCTTTGAACATATTAATTAATTTATGGAGATAAATTAATGGTTATCATATTATTAGCGTGTTTACTATGATAACAATCCTTGATTAATTATATAATAAATAATCTAAAAATGTCCCTGGTCGATCATTCACGTGGGAGCGTAAATGAACCAAGACCAGCATGACCTCGGTGTATAGAGATACATGCACTAGATGCTTCTCGAGAGTCATGATGCAATTATGTAAGGGTTACAAGTTGCTGGACCGACCCGGAGAGTCCTGCATGGGTTTAGTCATAAGCGAGCCTCTCCTATACACCTGTCACGATAGTTTTAGACCTGAGGTCTTGACTATTCCGGCATTGTAGTTGTCAGACTTTGGCCTAGTCTAACGTTGCCCGTAACAGGGTAGCCATAAGGGCTAGGTACGGGTTTGGTTGATTGCCGTGCTGAGGAATGTGGTTGACCAAGATGGGATTTTGTCCCTCATTAAGATGAGAGATATTTAACTGGGCCCCTCGATGAGTCTGTCCAAGGAATGTGTGGCCACACAAGGAAATGGGACTAACTCAGGAAATCGAGAAAGTTGTGGTTTGGATTATGGATGACATTCCCGTGCCTAATCCATGACCAAAATATCGTGAGACAATAGGAATTACGACAAGGTGGTATTTAGGTTAAATCGTTAAGTCGTTAAAGCGATAACTCCCGTGTTTTGGGTAGTTGTGATGGCTTGCTAGAGTCCGCTCACAACTTGTGAATCATAAGATGATTTGCTGCCAACTTCACGTGAGGCCTGCTGGGTCACACATGAGCAGGATCAAGATGCTAATTTTGGGACACGAATTAGGGTTAATTCGTGAGTCACTTAGGTGACACAATTTAGGACATAGTTAAATGTCTTAGGACATTAAAACTTGTCTTAAATAAATATCAATGATTGAGGTTTTAAATTTGTTAGACAAATTTAAATTTAAATTAATTGTTAAATAGTTTTACAATTAAAATATTAGTGAATAAATAAATTAAATAA
>QANZ01007056.1:9654-37365 GCA_003254925.1 Chamaecrista fasciculata
AAAATTATATTATATTTTTTTTGGCCTATCAAAATTATATTTTATTGGATAAATTACACAAAAAGTCTATATGGTTTGATCTACTTAGAGAAAAGGTTTTTGTGGTTTAAAAAGTGACAAATAAGGGGTTAAGATTTGCTCTGTTAACAAAAGAGGTCCCAGAGATTTTTTTCGTCTAAAATTAACGGTGCCCTCCCATGTGCATTACACGTGATCCCTATTCTAGGGCAAATTATACAGAGGGTCCTTATGGTTTGACCTATTTAGAGAAAGAGTTCCTGTGTTTTTAAAAGTGGCAAATAAAGGCTGAGGGTACCGTTAATTTTAGACAAAAATAATTTTTGGAATTTTTTTTATTAACGAAGCAAACCTCAATTCATTATTTGCTACTTTTTAAAACACTTGATCATTTTTCTAAATAAGACAAACTATATAAACCATCAATGTAATTTACCTTATTTTATTACTTGTTGATTTTAAGCCTAACCATTTTTGAACTTTTTTTTTTTTTGCCTGAACCACTCTTAAACTTAGGAGAAGGATCCTCTGCGTACTGCACCCTCTGTATTACAGCGAAGACAACCTAAACTTAAACATGAACCTAAAGTCACAAAATAAAAATTTAAAGTGGACATGAGATGTAAATATTTTTAGGTTAAAGGTTCATTTTGGTCCTGAATGTATGCCCTAATGTTCATTTTGGTCCATTATGTTTCAAAATATTCAAATTGGTCCTACATGTTTGCAAAATGTTTCATTTTGGTCCTAAATGTTAGTAAAATGTTTCATTTCGGTCCCAAATTATTGAATTTGGTTATATTTCTCTCGTTTATCATTTCTAGTTCAAAGAACTTGTTAAGAAGAACTCGTAACTCTGAATTCGTCACATTTGAATTTGAAACAAGAGATATATGATCAACTTTACTTGTTTGACCATGAAACGAGTAGTCTACTTTTAGGACTGATTTGACCTTGTTTGGTGACGATCCCAACTGAATAGAGAAAGTACTCTTTGAAAACAATATGTAGCTCTAAACTCATCACGTTTGAACTTAAAACGAGTCATATTCAATAGTTTGGACCAAAATGAAACATTTTTTTCAACATTTAGGACCAATTTGAACATTTTGAAACATAATGGACCAAAATGAACATTAGAGCATACATTTAGGACCAAAAGGAACCTTTAACCATATTTTTATGATCCCTATTCAATAATCTAAACTTACTAATTATTATAATATACTCTATTTTAAAGCCTAAACTAATACGAATGTCATGAACATTTTGAAATTGATGGAACACAACAAAGCAACAACTTTTTTTCTAGAAAATAAAATAATACTAAGCGGAGAATGTCAAAAAAAGAAGATTCCGAAATATCAATTAATTTGATTTTGACGGTCCAAGAACATTAGAACTTGGGTTGATGACATCACTTGTTTTTCCGCCTCCCATATATTATTTTACATAATTTATTTAAAAAACATGTATGAATATTGTAAAAGTAAAGCACAATATTTCGTATCATTTAAAAAAAATAATAAGTATATAGTTTAATATTTTTATATTCATACGGAACATGTGATTTTGTGAACCATTGATCAAGAGAACTCTGGCCAAAAAAAAAAAAGAAAGAAAAAAGATCAAGAGAACTCAAGAATTACATATAATTATAATATATCATATTAAAAATACTCTTTCACCTATTATTTGTCTTTTCATTTATTTCTCTCACTAAATGGTCCAAAAACCTTGTCAGGAGAGTGAAAGAATTAGGCCAAGTAGGCTGGAGCTACTGATATTGTTTTTTTAAAAAATAGGCTGAAGTACACTTTTGATCCCATAGCTTTGGCAAATGTTTCAATTTGGTTCCATAACTTTTTTTCTTGTAATTTTGGTCCCATAACTTTGCCAAAGGTCTCGTAACTTTTTTTTTTGCGATTTTGGTCCCATAAATTTTGAAAACGTCCCATCGTTGGTCCCAAGTTGATTTCTATCCATTATCTGTCGTTAAATCAACTTCACTCATATTTGTCACGTCATTATTTAACTCAGTATGTCAGATCATCTTTAACGGCAGAAAATGGATGGAAATCAGCTTAGGATCAACGGTGAGATGTTTTCAGAAGTTATTGGACCAAAATTGAAACAAAAAAAGTTATGGGACGAAATTGAGACCTTTGTCAAAGTTATGGGACCAAAAGTACATTTTAGCCAAAAAAATAAAATTAAGTTGCAAGTCTTCTCAGGCCCCAACAAAGTCTAAAGGGTTGTGAACTTGTGAGCATCTTAAAAAGTGAGCCCAACGAACGAGTACTTTGAGGCCTAAGAATTTTGTTTTTGGACTGTAAAGCCTTTTAATTTCTTGGGCCGAAGAAGCCTGTAGGATTACAATTAGAGAGTTGAGAGGCCCAAAACAAAACCAAGAACTCTGTAACCTACACAGTTCTGCGGTGGTCTGTTCTGTTGTAGGGATGAATATAACTGAAAAGCGTGTTATAAGAAAGCATGGTTCTGGACTCTCTCGTTTCACCTGTTTACTCGCACTTGGCGATTTTCAACGTCCTCACTGAAGATTAGCGTCTTAGCGAGCAAGCAAGCCATAGAATAGAAATATAGAATATTAGAATAGTAGAATAGATATCCACCATTACCATTAGCAATTCCATAGATTAGAGATTGAAGCAGAAATAATGATCGAATCTCCTTCTCCTCCAGTTCCAACCATTGATCAATCTCTGACCTTAATTCCAGGCCTTCCCATCGACGTCTCTGCCCTCATCCTCTCCTTCATCCCTTACTCTCACCATGCTCGTCTCAAACCCACCTGCAAATCATGGAACCTCTTCCTTTCTTCTCCCTCTTTCTTCTCTCTCCGTCGTCACCAAAATCATCTCTCTCATCTTCTCTGTATTTTCCCCCAAGACCCCTCCATAGCTTCCCCTTTCCTCTTTGACCCTTTCTCCCTCGCTTGGTGCCCTCTTCCCCTTATGCCCTGTAACCCCCATGTCTATGGCCTCTGTAACTTCTCCTCCATTTCAATCGCTCATCATCTCTATGTCCTCGGTGGATCTCTCTTCGACACCCGATCCTTTCCGATTGATCGTCCCTCTCCTACTTCTTCCACTTTCCGTTTCAATTTCTACGATTTCTCTTGGGAACGCCTCGCCCCTATGCTCTCGCCACGTGGTAGCTTCGCCTGCGCCGCCGTCCCTAATTCCGACCACATTCTGGTGGCCGGTGGTGGTTCCAGGCATACTATGTTCGCCGCCGCCGGAAGCCGAATTCGTTCGGTGGAGAGGTATGATATTCGGAAGAACGAGTGGGTCGCGATGGATGGGTTACCTAATTACCGAGCGGGATGCGTTGGTTTCTTTGTTGGGAATCGCCAAGAGGATAAGAGCGAGTTCTGGGTGATGGGTGGATATGGTGCTTCCAGGACCATTTCGGGAGTTTTTCCAGTGGATGAGTATTATAGGGATGCGGTGGTGATGGGATTGAAGAATGGTTTTGATGATGGTAAGTGGACACAGGTTGGGGATATGTGGGAAGAAGGTGAGAGAATGAAGCTTGGAAAGATTGTTGTGGTCGAGAACGAGGATCAAGGCTCTCCAGGCATTTTCATGCTCGACGGAAATGAGATTCTGAGGTACTTTCTCACTTCTACGTGACGTGATGAATATCATGATACAAATTGTTTTATGTTCCTGTTAGTAATGTCAGACAATTAGTTCCACTTGATTACAAATTCAATTCACGGGTTATGATTGGCTGCCCTAATATGCGTGTTTGTGAACTGCACTAGTTGTGTAGTGCTTTGCTTGAATATTAGGTCAATGAAATTAAATCAGGTTATGCATTGCATTATATCCAAAGTAGTTGTATAGATGTACATTGAAGTATAAATGATCTCTAGTGTAGATTAATAAGAGAATGAGCATTATTTTATAGGAATAGGCAATCTAATCTGGCATATCTTAGGAAGAGTAAATATTTTGCTTGTTAAGAATGAGATAGATAAAAAAAACACTTGACCATGTGTTGATATTGTTATCCTTTTTATCTAGAAAATAAAAAATTCTGTTAAGCAAACAAAATTTGATCGAGGGGCCTTCTCTTTATTATATTTGCTATTCACGAAAATAAAAAAGTTTCATTCGAAGTAATCATATCTATATCACTAGTTTGCACTTTGTTCCTTGGTAGATGCTTTTTTACAAGTCATGAGTTACAACTTGTGAAAATATATATAATTGGCAATTTTTTTTTTCCATTTTAAACTCATCATTACACAAGTTTGCACTCTGTTCCTAGGATTTTTTTTCTCCTCATCTTGCAAGCCCTGGTCTATAAAAGCTCAGTGTTGATGCTTTTTTGCAAGTCACGAGTTATAACTTGTGAAAATACATGCATAAGATAAATTGTAGTAATTTGAAGACTTAACAATCTATGGATAAGATAATAGAGGTAATTGTTGAACTAGTTGTCCGGTTGTCCCTTGACAAGGTGGCTTTTCAACTTGCTTTTTTCTTTTATGGTCTTATCGGTATGTTTTGACATCCCTTGTCTTTCATGTATGAGTTAGATGCCGTTCATCATGTTACCACAATACCTCCTACTCTCTATGTTCTTCAAATAACTGAGGCAATATATCCAGGATGATTAGAAAATTGTGGTGCTAAAATTTGTATGTTGCAGTAGAAGCGCATGCCTTTTTATCTTTTGATTTGTTTATTCCTTTATTACGTCAAATGGTTAAATATTAAATACGTTTGTAACAAACAGAACTATGAAGTGTAAAATGTGGTGATAAAAATAGTTTGATGTTTCAGAACATGAAATTGAATATTGCCCTGAAGTTTCTGATGGCTTGAATTTGTGGCATGTGAACTCTGAATTATGGGAAACTTTAAAATATATTGAAGCTCTAAATTATGGTGTGCCTTGACATGTGATTAGCAAAATTCTGATTGTTACAGAGGTATAGTAAGTTAACAAGATTTGAAATGCCTTTTGTGATTGAATCAGATTATTGTTCCTTTCTTTTTGCCTGGTTGGATCTTTTAAACTGCAGTTATAATTTCATTTTGGGTTGGGGTTTGACCATACCTCTCTCCCATGTTTATTATATTGAACAGTGACTTGCAGCAATGGTTTTATAGAAATTTGACCTGTTGATTTATAAGACTTATAAATTTGTACCATGACTTTTCAGAGGAGTAGCATCTTTAAAGTATTTATGTGCATTGTATCCATTATCCATGACCATGAGCTATAAATATACATACAATGTTCTGTTCTGGTCTTCCAGGCTGTTTGAGCTCCACTCACTTATGTTCTGTTAATAGAACAGTGGTGATATAATTTGATTATTATTTTGGTTAAAAACTTGCTTGTCAATCATCATGGTATGCCAAAACCTGTTTGGAAAGTAACCAAAAAAGCTTTGTGTCACTAGAAGCTGCTTTTATGCTGTGAGAATTGAGATGCAGGCATTTAAAGTTTCTTNGCTTCCGCTGCGTTAGGCGCCTACAATTCCCAACATCATCATGGTATGCCAAAACCTGGTTGGGGTGTAACCAAAAAAGCTTTGTGTCACTAGAAGCTGCTTTTATGCTGTGAGAATTGAGATGCAGGCATTTAAAGTTTCTTCCAGCAGAAGATTTTAGAATCAGAATGTAGCTAATCTGATTTTTTCTTTTAATTTCTAAATGATCTTTTTGCAGAAGAACTTTATAATGTAGAGTCGATTCTACTGGTTTCTTTTTACTGTTATTATTTATTCTTCATATTTTCTAATGGTGTCTGATATGATTTATGTGCTCTTGCAAAATTCTGGTTTTGTGGCTGGAGTTTTAGTTATGTTTAAATGGTCATTTTGGGGATGTCCTAATATGTTCTAGCCTCCTATATAGCATAATCTTCTTGGGGAATATAGACACAGCTCACAATCCCACAGATCTGTGATGGGCAAGACACTTCTTGGGGAAGCCTACCTACATTTTCGAGTTTTTTTGTCTCTACACACATTGATACGTGTATTTTATTGCTATGACGTATCTCCTCTATTCTTTCAAAACCAATATGAAAAATTATATATGAAATGGTAAAATTAAATATCTATAGGATATGTGGACCCTGTCTTAGCCCTCACCTTTAGAAAATAGCTACTTTAATTTATCTGCTACCTTCAACCTAACATTTTGGAGATTTCCCCAGCATCATTTTTTCATTCACTACCTCCACAAAAAAAAAAAAAAGTCTTTGTTCAAACTTCAAACCTTAGTTAGGTTTCCAATAAATATTTAAATAACCCATCCATTTTTCTGTCTCTGTCTCTCATACATTAAATATTTCACTATATATTGTGCATTGACAGATCCCATTACTAATTAATCATAGCATAACACAGCATAAATATATATACCTGCATGCCTACTGTGGAGATTGTGATCCCTCTCTATATAACTTTTTGAGATTATAATTTGTAATGGGTATGTGTGTGTGTGTTTTTCTAAGACTAAGCTGTGTTATTTGTTTGCTTATTTTCTGGATTGTTACATTTTGGGTGCATGTAGTAGAGTAAGGCTTTGGTCTATTAAGACATTTGTTTAACATTACAATTTCTTTTTAGGAAAAAATTGAAGAGAAGCTTGCTTAACAACAATCTCAACCATCATACACTCCTATAGTTTCATCAAATGATGCACTTGGTCAAGTTCTTGGAAAAGAACATTCTGGAAGAGTGCGTGGTTTGGGAACGGGGCCATGTCCCTCAAAAGTTTTCCGTTTCCATAACTCAAGTTTTGGTATTGGTGAAACTTCAAATAATGCTTCTATGAGATCTGAGTTAGCTTCAATGCAACAAAAGCTTGAAATATTAGAAGCTGAGAGAGCTCGTGAACAAGCTGAGAGAGCTCTTGAGCAAGCTGAGAGAGCTCGTGAGAAAGCTGAGAGAAAAGCTGAGAGAGCTCGTGAGCAAGCTGAGAGAGCTCGTGAGCAAGCTCGAACAGATGGCATACTTAAGTATCTAGTTGAGCATATGGGACTTAAGATTCCTTCCTCGCTTCTTGGTCTAGTAAGTATTTATCTTTTCAATGATTGATATGCTATTGTAATTATATATATATATATGTATTCTTACAATTTTTCAAATTTTTTTACAGCCACTTGATGTAGGCAGCACAGAAGCATCACCAAGAGAAAATAGACCATCATCTGGAGCTAGTCATGACCCGTCGCCACTGTGAACATATAATATTTTGAAATCACTTTGATATTTAATTTTTAAGATGATTATGCATATATACGTTTGTGATGTTTTTAGGATGACGCTTTGCCATATATATGTTATGACTTTTGTAATGTTTTAATTTTAATAACATAAATTTGGTATTTTATGAAATTTTCAAGATTGTTGTCAATTTATCTTTTGTAATGTTGATTTTAATTTAAAATTAATTTTAGGTTAATTTTAATTTTAATTTTATTGGAATTTATATAAAAAAAATGAAGAATATTTCTAGCGACGGTTATAAGCGTCGCTAGATATGACTGAGGAGAGCGAAATCTGTCTTGTTTTAGCGACGGTTATAAGCGTCGCTAGATATGATTGGGGGAGACAAAATCCGATTTGTTTTAACGACGGTTATAAGCGTCGCTGGATGCCGACGGTTATAAGCGTTGCTAAATCAAGTAGGGAGATCGGAATTTACCTTGTTTTAGCGACGCTTATAACCGTCGGCACCCAGCGACGCTTATAACCGTCGCCAAATAAGTTTAGGGAGAACGAATTTGGCTGAGTCTAGCGACGGTCACAACCGTCGCTAAGATTTATCTAGCGACGGTTATCCCTACGGTTGATAAAACCATCGCTAAAAGGCTCCCGACGCTGTGTTTAACGACGGTTTCAGCAACCGTCGCTAGATTTTTTGTAGTGTGGAAACCAAATTGAGTAACCCCTAACCCACGTTTTTTGCTTTATTATTTTTATTATTTTTTAATTGAGTATAAGGCATGTATTAAATATAGTAGTGGAAAATTTAATGATAGTCAAGTTAAATATCATTCGAATTGGAAAGAATTTTTAGTCATAGTTAAGGCAGTAGAAAAATTTGAATTATTAATTGTTAATAGAAAATTTATTACTAGAACTGATAATACACACAGGTTAAGTATTGGTTAGATAAAAGAATTAGAACTAATAAACTGACTAATAAGATGTTATTTAAATGACAAGCTGGTTTGTCTTATTATGATTATGAGATTGAATATATTAAAGGAAAAAACAATTTGATTGCTAATTATTTGAGCAGGAATGCAGAATAATCCCACTGATATGAGTAGACCAAAAACTCCAAATAGTCTAACATTCAGTGAGTGGATAATTTTAGAAATAAATATTCTATAGATAAATATTGCAATTATGCAGATGCAAATACTTCAATTATATCAATTAATAGGAGATATTCAAACCAATCTCAATAATACGAATAATATCACAGGTCATACACCTGTGGGTCATCAACCCAAAACACAGATAAATCAGAAATGTCATCTACCTTCTACATCTAAAGCCCCGTTAGCCCATTTTAAAGAGACTATAATTATTTCCGACTCATCCACAAATCTTTCATATAAACGAATAGTTGAGAAAGAGCCAGTAAATGTATCCTCAGAAATAGATTCAGACTATGAAGCCCATATAGTAACTATGACCCTTGAAGCCCGATATTACAAACAATTCCGATATATGTATCATTTTGTGACAAGATTAAATAATTGTGATTTACCAATAAAGAAGGAAAGCATCAAATTTGTATCTCATTTCGGAATCAATAAAGTTTTTGTACTTCCGGGTATGCCAGCTAAATATGTAAAAGCATTATATGATTTTGAACTTATCCAGACTATTTATCCGTCGAAAGATGGAAGTGAACTAGCCTTATTACCAGAATATTTGAAGAAGGCAGCAGCTCACTATTAGGGAATAGTTATCAAGAATAGAGTTTTTATCAGATGCTACTTAGCAATAAGTGAAATAACTACTGATGAATTTTATTAGCCGATAAATCTGATTAAGTTCGGAACAACTAAAAATCCATTAGAAGTCGACGAAGAAAAGAAGTTCCCAGTGAAGAAGAGTTCCAATTAATGATGTCCGATATCAGATCTCAAGGTATCAAGATTATCTATGAAGAAATAGAGAGGACAACTAACGCTGAAGAAATCCAATGGACTTATTATGGACGCCCAAATACCTGTATATATTCTGTTGGAAATAACAGTAATAATCTAAGATTATTTAAATTATGGACAGAGAAGATCAAGAATAATAAGATGCATTATTTCGAGTATATCAAGATGAATATTTGCCAGGTGTTGGAAGAATATGATGGCCATGATTGTAAATATTGTGCCCATAACTCGAAGAGGAGACAAGATTGTGAATAACCTGAGATAGAAGAAGGACTAATCTGAAAGAAGATAAAGCTCAGCAGATAAGAAAAGCATATAAGACTTAAATAGACTAGACAAAGAGAAGACGGCAAAAAAATACATGTGAATAATAGAGGTAATAAAGTAGGTTTAGAGATATGTCCATGTGTAAAGAGTGTATGAAAAGATATGTATGTGTAAAGAGTGTATGTAAAGATATGTCCATGTGTGAAGATATGAGAAGATAAGTGCAAAAGTAGAAAAAGTAGGGGAGTAAAAAGTCTTAAAGTAACTATGGTCATGTAAATAGTTTGTACTAAAGTTAGTAAAATAATGTGTAAAAGTAACCAGGATTATGTAACTAGAGTAAAGTTGTAATGCCTATATAAGGAGGTGGGATTTCATGATGAAAACCACCACACTAGACCATAATAAGCTTTGAGTATTGTAATCTCTCGTGTAAAATACAAGTATCTTCAATTACTCTCTTGCATTTATTCACTTACTCTCTTATTCTCAAAATTATCTTTGCATGATAAACATCTTGAAGCATGAATAACTCAGGTATGGAAGGGTAACTCTCTTATTAAGATCAAGAGGTAGTAGTATAGTATTTCCTTATATTCAGATGTCCGGGCTGTGATTTTATTACAGTCATATATGCTGAGTTGAAACTACGATTTTATATTATCTGTGACATACATATCTAGCTACGCCTCTGGTAGGTAACGAACGAAGGTTGTGTTGGGATAAGTTAAAGGAAGAGGGTTTAGATCGTTTGATGATCTTAGAAAAGACCTCAATATGAAAGAAGATTGAGTTCCCTCTGTGACCTGACTTATTTTTGGTCAAAACTATATATATATATATATATTAAGGTATATAATATACATATATAGTTTTGCTTAGTATATATTGTTGCTGGTAAAGTAATGGTATCAGAGCTTTTGGAAATAAGGAGGATATTTTAGTATGAAATATTGATCTTTAATGTTTTAAATAACATCTTTTGCCAACTGTGTTACATGTCTGATTATAGACTTGGAGAATTACCTATTGTTAGATTTGAGCAATATCAACTTGTTAGAGATTTACGAAAAAGAGTAAAAAATTGTATAAAGATAAATATTTATTAGAATCAGAATTGATTAATAGAAAAACTCAGGGTATAAACGGAATAAGTATATATTTAGCACCTATAAATAGTAAAGCAAAAAGAATAACAGCTATATTAACTTTATTAGAAGAAGTAGAAGAAAATATTAGAGAAAGTAAGGAATGGTTACAAGAAGAACAAAGAATATTAGAAAGATTAATTATTTAAGTTATTATATGAGTAGAGGATCTACACCTAGAAAAGATATTCTTGAAACAGTGTTAAAACTTAGAAAATTATTAAATAAATTAACGAAAGCTAAAAGAAAAGCAAAATACAATATTGCGTTCGTAAATACAATATACGATAGAGACTTTGGCTTTGAACTACCACCAGGAGTTACTTGGCAACTAATAAGATCTAATATTGAAGAACATTTAAGATTATTAGAACACCAGATAGTAGACGTAAAATTTATATATAGAAAAGAACATAAAAGATTAGCAACTTCGGCAGCATGATGAATAGAGTAGAAAAAATAGATAATAATATGAAACAAATTAATATGATGGCAAAAATAGAAGGAAAAGAATAAGATAGTATAAGTGAAAGTGAAATTAGACAACAAAATATAAATGAAAATATAACCCAAACTAGGATAATTAGTGAAAAAATCAAACAAGGACAAGAAGTAGTAAATATAAATGTTATTACTATTTTTGAAGCTATAAATGAGATTGAGGCTATGATAAAGAAAACTATAAGAGATAAAGTACCATTAGTACAAGAAATAAATTTAGAAATAGAAAGGGAAGTAGAAAGAGAAGAAATAGAAATTTCAGATTACGATCATGACATTTTAGAAATAGAATGTGGAGTGAAACCAATAGAATGGAAAATAGGAGAACCTAATAAAGGAAAACAAAATTGTGACAAAACAAATTAATATGATTAGATTAATAGACAAAGATGAATTGAGCCTCGCAAGTATAACTATATTTATTAGAATATAGTGTAGATGCTAACCCAAGGTCAAATCTCTCGCGGTACTCAATGTGATGACACTAAGAGAATTGTGATGAAGGTTGTAGTTTATAAGTTTGGTTATAAAAGTTGTCAAGAATTAATATGAATGAAAACAATACTTGAGAGAAAACCCTAGAGATGGATTATCATAGTTCGTTCAAGATAGAGAATAGATAATTAATGTGCATTTACTTAACCAAGTTAAATGATGTATTTAGACTCAAACACAATGAATCAAACAACGGTGTAGAATACAAGATTAGGATCGATCACTCAACCAAGACTGGGTTATGAGCATTTGTCAAGGCTCTTCAGGGCAATCTCTATTATTACCACATCGGAACAATAAACAAATATAAGCAATAAATAATAATCCTAATTATATTTCTAAGATAGATAGAACACTCCTTAGTAAACCAACCATGTAAATAACATGTTTAAAGAGCAACCTTTATTAATCGTAAAAGAGATAGACTCCAGGAATACCAACAATTATCCCTAATAAAGTATTGATCTATCAATCTAATGTATACACAACTTCAACAATTATCTTGAAGGAGTTGAGAATACCTCATAAATGCAACATCAACATCTGGACTCTATAATGAAAATGTGGTGAACTCAAGCCACATCCTTGAGGTGTTCCTCAAGTATCTACCTAATTAGTTACTCATGCTCTAGGTAGAGAACTCTATTATATTCTAAACTATTTTGCTATTGGAACTGGGCTGAGCGACTTTGAGCGTGGAATGACGAGCTCTATTTATAGGCACAAGTAGTATGCTTGGTCCGCAAGTCAAGGACAAGATTTGCGCTTGGGCCATTGCGTGCGGCCGGCGGCCCAACATGGAAGCGCATCGAAATATCCGGAATATCTTCGCTGTATCTTCATATCTTGAATCCTAGCCGTCCAAAGCATATCTTTTAATCGCTAGGTTGCGTGTGCCGCGAGACTTCTCACTTGGGCCGTTGGCGCAAGTGACGAATCAACATAATGCTGAAGCTTACATGCTGACGTCATATTCCTCTCAGATACTTGTGCCGCGGGAATTACCTCCTTTGCGCCGACGGTTCATCCAACGACACAAGAACATCTTGTGCTTAACGTGATCTTCTCGTTTATTCTAGATATTTTTCTCTTGGTTTGGCCTTGTTTGGATATCTGAAACACTAAATAAACCATTAAGTAGCACCTATTTATAAAGTACAATAAATAAACGCTAATTAACCTATTTTATCCACTTTATTACGCCATACCTTGGTGCACCCCTTAGCATATTAATTGGTCTAATTATAATATATTATTGGTTTAATCATATCAAAAGAAGGCCAAATAACTTGTTCATATTTGGGCTCATCAAATCCCCCACACTTAAGACTTTGCACTCCTGAGCAAAGGTACGAAGTAGAAGAAAAGAGAATATTCCAAAGAATCAAGGAACTTTCCCAAGTTCATGATTCAATGCCAGTACATAGTCATAACCTAGAGCTAGAGAATTCACTAAGCAAGTAACTCTGTAAAGAAGTGCAATCTAATTTCTATAAGACCAATTCCATAAGTGTATTACTCTCCTCCCTAATTGGGTATTTTCTCTCAAGTCATTCCTTAGACTAAATTTCCTACCATAGGCTTGTAGAAATTCTCAAGGTCTCCACCACAAGTGTTAAATCATCCAAAATCAAGAGGTCTTTAATAGGGTTGTAATGAATGAAAGACCATATAAAATGAAGGTGATAAAAGAAAGGAGATTTGGTGTTAGAATTACAAAATTTCAAATTAGTATACTTGATAACCAACGTCCTCATGAAATCCTTATCCTCTTTTTCTAAGGGTTATTGTCAATCTTACTTGAAGCACATATATATATGGAGAGTCAATAAGCACAATACTCTCTCTTTTGATTGGCCAATCTTTTTTTCTTGCTTTTCTTTTGATTTTTCTTTTCTTTTTAAAAGATACTTTTTTTCTTTTTCTCTCTTTTTTTTTTTCTTTTTTTCATATATATTGTTTTGAATACAATTGGCGAAGCTTAATCCTAAGACGGATAAGAACAAAAATCGAGGACTATGGCAAAAGCTTCTACTAAAAAAAATGTTTATAGTCATATTTAAAACACCTAGTTAAAAGGCTCAAAGGGGCTAACAAGGGATAATGTGTTTATGGCTAGTGTTTGGGATAAAAGGGTGAAGAATAAAATGTCTCTGTCATATTAAATATATTTAATCACATAAAGCTTTAACCAAGAATCAATACAAGTTCTTGAGAAAATAAAACTAAGAGACTGAAAATATCACTCAAAAGATAGGAAATATTTAGGCTTAAACTTCCAACTAGGCTGGGTTTCTCTCAAATTGGTCTATAGAAATCAAACAATACTACTAAACTTAGAAAATTACTTAGATTATTTCTCAGGCTATAGAGAACAACTAAGACTAAACTCTTATCATAAATATGAAATCATTCACTCAAGACTTTAAACATATTAAAAATTCAACTAACTCGAATTCTACTCAAACAGTGAAAAATAAAAGGTGTAGATTATTTAATCAAGTACCAAGATAAATAGGCAAAAATAATAATTTTAAATTTTAAAATTTAAATTTTTTTGGGTAAACCAAAATGTAAGTTACTCTAACTTACTCCTCTCTCCCACACTTAAAACTTAACATTGTCCCGAATGTTAGAATCAAATAGGAGTAAAGAACTAAGGTCAGAGTGTGAATTTACTCCTCTCTCCCCCACACTTAGAAGAACACATTGCCCTCAATGTTAAAGGGCAATAAAATAATAGGGGAAAGAGAAGAGGAAATTTAAAAATTGGGAAAATATTAAATAATTTGTCAAACAGAATATTTGAGATTATAAAAAAATGAAAAATAATAATTTTCATGGGTAGGAAACATTTTATGCTAAACTATCAATTGAGGTGATCAAATTCAAGAAATAGCTAGAAGAAAATTACTTACTACCTGATGATCAATGCACGTGTACCATTATTTTTTAATAGTAGACCAAAAAGATGAAATTGCAAAGTTTATCACTCCCCCACACTTTAAAGCTCTAATTCTCCTCAATGCAGAGAACAATGTGTTAAATAAAAGGGAGAAATAATGAACAAAGCAAAAATTAATTTGCAAAAGAGCTATTAAGAAAAGGACAGAAATTTCCTTTTCTAGAACGGAAGAGAATATAATTTTTAAGAGTTCATATAATAATGATCAGGGGGTGTGACACAAAAAAACAAAAACAAAATCATAAAAAAAAAACGAAATTTTAAAACCTGAAAACAATAAGATAAAACAACTAACTTGAGCTGATCCAAACTGACCAAACCACTTTGGTCAACCAAACGAAAACGAAATTAAAAACAAGTAAAATAAAATACTGAAAGCAATAAAAGCTAACCTACTGGAGTTGTTTCTGTTGGAGATTGTGCCCTAGGGCCAATCATTTTATAAATATGTTTTGAACATATTGATTAATTTATGGAGATAAATTAATGGTTATCATATTATTAGCATGTTTACTATGATAACAGTCCCTGATTAATTATGAGATAATTAATCTAAACTTGTCCCTGGTCGATTGTTTTCGTGGGAACGAAAATGAACTAAGACCAGCATGACCTTGGTGCATAGAGATGCATGCACTAGATACTGGTACGAGAGTCATGGTGCAATTACGTAAGGGGTTACGAGTTGCTGGAACTGACCCGGAGAGTCCTGCATGAGTTTAGTCATCAGCTTGCCTCTCCTGTACGCTTGTCACGACGCCTTAGACCTGAGGTCATCATTATTCCAGCGTTGCAGTTGTCAGACTTTGGCTTAGTCTAACGTTGGCCGTAGCAGGGTAGCCATAAGGGCTAAGTACGGGTTTGGTTGATTGCCGTGCTGAGGAATGTGGATTGGCCAAGATGGGATTTTGTCCCTCATTAAATGAGAGATATCTAACTGGCGCCCTCGATGAGTCTGTCCAAGGAAATGCGTGGCCACGCTGGTAAATGGGACTTACTCAGGAAATCGAGAAAGTTGTGGTTTGGATTATGGATGACTTTCCTGTGCCTAATCCATGACCAAGATATCGAGTGACAATAGGGTCTATGACAAGGTGGTACTAAGGTTAAGTCGTTTTGGTTAAAACGATAACTCACGTGTTTTGGGTTGTCGTGATGGCTTGCTAGAGTCCGCTCACGACTTGTAGGTCATGGAGATGGCCTGCTGCCAACTTCACGTGGGGCCTGCTGGGTCACACATGAGCAGGAACAGGACACCGCTTAAANGTCATGGAGATGACTTACTGCCAACTTCACGTGGGGCCTGCTGGGTCACACACGAGCATGAACAGGATACCGTTTAAAAGGGACACGAATTAGGGTTAATTCGTGGGTCACTCCGGTGGCACGATTTAAGACACAGAGGAAATGTCTGGGACATTAAGTCTTGTCTTAATTAATCTACAGTTGTGAAATATTTAAATTTGTGAGACAAGTTTAAATATAATAATTGTTAAATGATTAACGGGGATTAATTATTTACAATTAAAATATTAGGAAAAATAAATCAGATAAGGTTCCTAAAATTTAAGAAATTATTGATTTATAAAATTCCCTAATATTAAAGCATGAGGGTGGCGCCTCTTTTGGTGATTTTAGATTAATAAAATTGTTTTATTAATTTAAATCATGAGTTTGAATTCAAAAGATTTGATGGAAATATCAAAAGATTTGATTCAAATAGATTTGGTGAGATCTCAACTCAGGATCTTTGGAGAATCATGACTTCCTAAGAATTAGGAATGTTTTTTATTTATAAAATTCCAAGGTAAAAAAGATGGAGCATGGCGCCTTTCTTAGTGGGTCCCAAGGGAAATTTGATCTTCCATCTGATTCCCTAAGATTACGATTTGAATTTAAATTAAATATTATGATAATATTTTAATTGTAAATTCAATTCATGAAGCCATATTATTATGATTATAGAATTATAATAATTCTCTAAAAATAATTATTAAAAGCCTAGGGCTAGGCGCCTAGTGCTGAGAGAGAGCTCATTTTGTGATTTTGTCTTCCTCCTTGTAGAGAGAGAAGAAAAATCGTCATTCTCAAAAAACCTAGCTTTCCAAGTGAGGAAAAATTAGCTCTCAAGAGTTGAGAGAGGAAAAATCGAGTTTGCCTAAGGAGTTAGGAAATTCGATTTGAGGTTACCAAAATTAGGGTTTGTGAGAGAAGGAAAAACAAGAAAGAGTTCTTGTTGGGGCTTTCCTTTTGCGCCACCTTGTTTAATTCAAGAAGGAGTTCTTGAAGTCAAAGTCACTGTAGATTGGTCCCTTGTTCTTTTGGAGAAAATGACGGAAGGCTAGCACCTTGGTGCCCAAGAAACTGTTCGTGTGGATCACTGGCAGAGGGAGAACGCTGAGAGTGGACTCCTTGCACATGCCTTGTACAACCAACCGATTGAAACTCGTGAGGTATACCACTATCTTAACAGGTTTTAAATTCTACTAGCGGATCCGTTCGGGAATTTTAGGACTTGGCGCGTTTTATTTTAAATTTTATATTTGCTTCCGCTGCGTTAGGCGCCTAGAATTCCCAACAGTTTCCTCCCCCACACTTATCTCACGATTAAAATTAGAAATGATAAATAAGAGATAAGTGGGAAGAAGAAACAACTTGAAGCTTAATCCGGCTTCAAATTCTCTTTGAAAATCCAGAGGGGCAAGAGGCGTCGGTGCTCGAGGGAACGTATGAAGTTCCCCCCCTCTGGTCAGCGTGCTGCTCTTTAATAGTTTCCTTCACACCTATATCACATAAAGAAATATAATCATAAATAGAGGGTGATGTGGGAATAGGGTCAAGAATAATGAAATCAATGTGAGTGAGAGGAGGCTTCTCTATTTCAAGTTGTTCGCAAATTCTTTGCGAAGGTGGGTTCTCGGATTCTTCTTCTAATTCTTCTTCTTCTTGTAGCACCTTGTCCTTGGAAACTTCAGCTACTTCTAAGGTTTTTTGATCCATGGTGAGCTAATCATCGATTTCTTGAAAATATTTACAGGGCCCACCATTGCATTCTCAAGGGCTATTTATGTCAGGTAATTGGGTAGAGAGGAGAGATTCATCATAGTCATGAAGATTGAAGTCTTCCAATTTAATTCCATCTTCCTTGCTACATTGCTTACTTGTTTCATCACAAGGAGAGGGAAGAGGGATAATAGAAATAAAATGATCAATCGAACCTGTGTTACCTCCATCTTTGAAACTTTCCTTGGCTAATTCTCCGTCTCCTTCTAGGTTTTCCTCTACTTGCCCCAACACCAATCCTTTTCGTTTACTCATAATCTCGTTGTATGCGCCAAGTACTGCATCGTGACCGTAGTTGCGAAATGTGGTTTCGTGTGTTGGAAAATCATAGAGTCGGCACAGCGGAAAAACACGGTAAATTAAAATTTTTGCTTCTCTATGATTCCCTTCCACGATCCACTACCTATATTTATATCAGTAAAGATAGATGTATACCTAAATTTTCAATCGGCGCGTTTGAATTTGCGAGTTGAGAAGTCCACTCCTAGTGTGCTTCCTCTGCCGGTGATCCACACGAGCAGTTTGGCAGATGCCCAGGTGCTAGCCTCCTTCACTTCCTCCCAAGTGAACACGGGAACAACTATCTATGAGTCTTGAAGAATCAAGAACAATTCTTGATTCCAAGATAGGTGGGTGGCGTAAGAACACACAAGAACCCTAAAGATTAAAGGTGTAGTCGAACTTTTCTCTCTCCTTGAGAAAAGTCGACTTTTCCTCTCAAGAATTAGGGTTGGCGAATTTTCTTGACTCTCAAGAAGAACTAGGCGAATTTTAGTCACACTAAAAGCACTAAGTCGACTTGCCCCCTAATGTGTGTATTTATATTTTCCTCATTCCCAAAATTAGGGTTTCACTAATCTAATTAGTGAATCCATAAAATCTTGGATATATTAATTCAATAATTAATATAATTTAGGGATTCCCTAAATCTTGATTTATAATATTACACTAATATTATAATTCAAAAACCTAGGGGCAATTCGAATTCTAGGCCTACAAGATCAAATCTTGAAACCAAATCTTGATTGCTCAAATCCTATTGGTTGGAATGAGTCATGAGGAATTGAATTTATAATTAAAATATTACCCTGATAATTTAATTCAAAAATTCGACTTGCATATCTTTTAAATTCAAAATGCAAAATCAAATCTTGCATCCCAAGCCTAAGATATGCACCATCCTCACTTTATTTTTAAGGAATTAAATAAATCAAAATAACAACCCTAACTATTCGGTAGTTATAACCAACTTATTAATTTCCTAACAATATTGAATTAAAGAATTACCTTAATATATTTAATTCAAAATTTGAATCTTTGAATTCAAAATCAAATCTTGAATTCAAATTCAAATCTTGATATCTTAATTTAATTAACAAAACATTTTCATTAATTAAAACAAGATATTGTTGGGAAATCACGGTGCGCGTAGCGGAAGAGAAAAAGTAAAATTAATTAAAACATGGTGCAAAAACAAAAGGTGATTTCCCTACAGATCCGCTAGATGAATTTAAACCGGTAAAGTTAGTGGTATACCTCAAGAGTTTCAATCGGTGCGGTTGAACGATGCAATTCTGAGAAGTCCACACGAAGCGTCCTTCCTCCGCCAGTAATCCACACGAGCAGTTTAGTGGCACCAAGGTGCTAGCATTTAGTTCTTTTCCCCAAAAGAACTCGAGAACTCAATCTACGGCTCTTAAAATTCAAGAACAATTCTTGAACCTTAAGAGGAAAGTGGCGCAATGAACAACAAGAAGCTTTCTTGTTTTCTCCCTCAAAACCCTAATTTTAGAACAAGTCGATTTTTCCTCGATTTTTCCTCACACTCTTGAAGAAATCGACTTTTCTCTCTCTAGGTTTAGAGCTAGGCGAAATTCTCTCTCTTGTCTCATAAAAGAAGAAAGCAAAATTCACTTAGTGAATTAGGGTTAGCCAAGTCGACTTCCTTGGCCCTATATATAGAGTTGGGGAATTTTGATAATTATAATTAGGAATCCCTAAATTATAGGATTATCAAATTATAAAATTATAAGATTACAATAATATTATAATTTTAGGACTTGAATTCTTAATTAAAATATTACCTTAATATCTTAATTGAATTCAAAATGCAATCTTTGAGAATCAAGAACTTGATTGCCAAAATAATAATTAAAAAAAAAGAACCGTTAAGTAACACAATAAGATTAGTTACCAGAGAATCAAAAAGCACCTCACAAAGAAATGCATGAAAATAGAAAATATATTTGCATAAACAAGACTATTTCATACTCTTAAAAATCTCATAAAATATCTTAACATCCAAAAACTTGTGTGAAATATCTTAAAAATCTCCAAAATGGGCTGCTAACAATTCCCCCACACTTAACCAATGCTTGTCCTCAAGCATCATAGGATATCATCATTTATAAATGCAAATCTCTCCAAACAAATGACCCCAAATTCAAATCAATAAACTCAGAGAACAACTTATCTACCACTTAGCTCATTGAAAAGACCAGAAAACCAATCAACTCCATAAAAAGAGGATGGACAAATTCATGCAAGTTAACAAGCAAACCCAAATATTTAAAGCACTTCCAGTATACCAACAATCAGAAAGTTAAACTAATCAAAAGAACAAGATTCCAAAATCTAAAAGAAAGCAATTTAATGCTAGGAAAAGAAACAGCTTCTCTATCTTTTCTAAAAACCCTTTGTCACTTACTAATTTTTTTCTTTTCGCTTAAACTTGACCTTTTGACGCGAGGTGTGAATGCTTCACGAGGCGAACACCCCCGGTTACTCAGTACAAGCAACTCTCTCTTCTTTTTCTATTTTTTCTAGGAAAGGCTAAAGGTTCAACCTTTTGACGCAAGGCATGAATGCTTCACGAGGCGAACACCCCCGGTTACTCAGCTGACCACAACTCTATCCTCTCACATTTTTTTATATGCACTACTCTTTTGCTTAAGGCGCTACACTCCTTTTGACGCGAGGTGTGAATGCTTCACAAGGCGAACACCCCCGGTTACTCAAAGTGTGACAGACCCTATCTAGTGCTTTTCTCTCTTTTTTTTTTTTACAAAGGGAATTACCAAAGAGAAAAGAGCTTCCAAAACTAGCAAAAATAGCTAACTAAAAGAGTAAGGAAACCCAAGCTTTTGAGGAAGTTTAACTAAACTAGCTGCTGTTCATGGAAGGCATTCAATTCACAAAAATTCATGCAATCTGGAATTATTATTATCATCCTCTAATTTCAAGGAAACTAACAATCTAACCAAATCAGTGAAACAAGTGGCAAACAAGTTAAGTTCTCTGAGAAAATTAAAAGAAAAAGGGATCAAAAGTAAAGAGGAGAAGACAAATCATTAGCTACATGTGAAGGGAAAACAGAAACAGCCACATTAGAATCCAATCTCAACCCAACAACACCAACACAAAATTCAGCAAGTCTGTTTCTTTTTTTTTTTTCTAAATCTCTTGAACATTTCAAAAGACTCTAACTTGTGCTTCATTAGGTAGACATAGCCAAACTTACTGAAGTCATCAGTGAACGTGATGAAGTATGAGTAACCACCTCTAGGTTGAGTACTCATGGGTCCAGATACATCACTATGTATGATCCCCAATAAGTCAGATGCCCTCTCACTGTGGCCAGTGAAGGGCGCATTTGTCATCTTTCCAAGTAAACAAGATTCGCAAGCATCATATGATTCAAAATCAAATGTTCTTAGAAGTCCATCTTTATGGAGCTTCTCTAGGCGTTTCTCGTTTATATGGCCTAAACGACAATGCCAAAGGTATGTAGGATTCGATTAGCTAATCTTAATACTTTTCGTATCTATGTTATAAATATCGTTATTATGTTGTTGTTCTAATTTTAAGATGTAATGATTATCTTGCAAATCACCATAGGCAAATAAAACATCATCTTTATAAATTGAACATCTGCCATTACCGTTAACACAAGTAAATCCTTCCTTATCCAAATAAGAAAGAGAAATAATATTCGAACTTAACGAAGGTACATAATAACAATTGTTCAAAACAAAAATAAGCCTAGTGGGCAAAACTAGCTCGTATGTCCCCACAGCAACAACAGCAACCCTTGCTCTGTTGCCTACTCGTAGGTCCACCTCGCCTCTGTCCAGCTTCCTACTGTTTCTCAGTCCCTGCACATTTGTACAAATGTGAGAACCACATGCTGTATCTAGTACACAAGTGGTTAAAGTAGAAATATGAACATCTATAACATAGATACCCAAAGTAGAGGCTTCACTCTTCTTCTTCTTCTGATCTTCCATATACAATTTGCAGTTCCTCTTCCAGTGTCCTGGCTTTTGGCAGAAAAAGCAAATTGCATCTTTGGAGGGCTTTGCCTTCTTGGCAGGTTGCGGGTTGGGCTTGGCCGCGGGCTTGGTCTCACCAGCCGGGGCGTTTCCCTTCCTCTTTCCTTTGCCCTTACCTTTTCCCTTATTGTTATGAACCAACAAGTGTTGGGAAATTACAGAGCGTCGCGCAGCGGAAGCAAAAATTATCAATTTAAAATTAAACAGGCGCACAATGTGATTTCTTTCCCAAGATCCACTATATGAGTCTATATTAGAAGAAGGAATAGAATTTTACCCAAATCAATCGGTAGCTATCGTGATTGAGATGCTGAGAAGTCCACTCCAAGTGTGCTTCCTCTGTTGGCGATCCACACGAACAGTTTTGGAGATGCCCAGGTGCTAGCCTCCTTCACTTCTTCCAGAGTGAATATGGGACTTCTATCTAAGTTCTTGAATTTCAAGAACAATTCTTGAACTCAAGATAAAGTCGCGCCTCAAGCTTCTCACACAAACCGTAAAACCCTTTAGGTTTATGCGCCCCTTTCTCTCTCTAGAAATTAGGGTTGCGTTTTTTCTCTCTCACAAGCAAGGTAAAAATCGAATTTTTCTTCTTTAGTGAGCTAGCATGCCAAAGTCGACTTTGACTCCTCTATTTATGGAGTTTGGGGAGTTTGATAATTATAAATAGGGTTTCCCTAATTATAATTGAATATCAAATTATAAAATTATGAGATTACAATAATATCACAATTTTATGACTTGAATTCTTAATTAAAATATTACCTTAATATTTTAATTTGAATTCAAAATGCAATCTTTGAGAATCAAATTGGAAAATCAAATCTTCCCTTTATCCCCAAGCCATGCGCCATCTCCCCTTTTAATTATCTTGGAATTTAATAAATCAAAATAACAATCCTAACTCTTATGAAGTTATAACCAACTCATTATCTTCCAACAATATTGAATTAAAATATTACCCTAATATCTTTAATTCAAATTTTGAACCTTGAATATCAAAATCAAATCTTGAATTCAAATTCAAATTCAAGTCATGACTTTAATCAACAAAACATTTTCATTAATTAAAATCACTCTATATGAGGCGCCAACCTGATGGAGATTGTGCCCTAGGGCGAATCATTTTATGTGTATGTTTTGAACATATTGATTAATTTATAGATGATAAATTATGTTGTTATCATATTATTAGCATGTTTACTATGATAGCGTCCTTGATTAATTATGTGATAATAAATCTAAAATTGTCGCTGGTCGATTGTTCTCGTGGGAGCGAGAATGAACCAAGACCAGCATGACCTCGGTGTATGGAGATACATGCACTACATGCTTTACGAGAGTCATGGTGCAATTATGTAAGGGGTTACAAGTTGCTGGACCAATCCGGAAAGTCCTGCATGGGTTATAGTCATGAGCTAGCCTCTCTTGTACACCTGTCATGATGCCCTTAGACCTGAGGTCTTGACTATTCCGGCGTTGTAGATGTCAAACTTTGGCCTAGTCCAACGTTGCACGTAGCAGGGTAGCCATACAAGCTAGGTACGGGTTTGGTTGTTTACCGTGCTGAGGAATGTGGTTGACCAAGATGGAATTTTTTCCCTCACTAAGTTGAGAGATATTTGACTGGGCCCCTCGATGAGTCTGTCCAAGGAATGTGTGGCCACACAAGGAAATGGGACTAACTCAAGGAATCGAGAAAGTTATGGTTTAGATTAAGGATGACATTCCCGTGCCTTATCCATAACCAAAATATCGTGAGACAATCGGGATCAAGACAGGGATGTACTAAGGTTAAATCGTTTAGCGTTAAAGCGATAAACTCACGTGTTTTGGGTAGTCGTGATGGTTTGCTAGAGTCCGCCCTCGACTTGTGAGTCATAGGGATGACTTGATGCCAACTTCACGTGAGGCCTGCTGGGTCAAACACGAGCAGGATCAAGATGCCGTATTGGGACACGAATTAGGGTTAATTCGTGAGTCACTTTGGTGACACAATTTAAGACATAGTTGAATGTCCTAGGACATGAAATCTTGTCTTAAATAATATCTACGTTTATTTTATTTAAATCTTGTCTATTTGCAATTAAATTCTTGTTTAAAATATTAGGGAATAATAAATTAAATAAGCTTCCTAAAAGTTAGGAGATTATTGATTTATTAAATTCTTTAATATTAAAGGACAAGGGAGTGAGGTGGCGCCTCATACCTATTGATTTAAATAAATTAAAATGTTTTGTTAATTAGAATCAAAATTTGAATTTGAATTCAAGATTTGATTTTGATTTCAAGATTCAAGTTTGAATTAAAGATATTAGGGTAATATTTTAATTCAATTTGTTAAGGAAATTAATAAGTTAGTTATAACTTCCTAAGAGTTAAGGTTGTTATTTTAATTATTAAATTCCTATAAATTGGCTTGAGGATGGCGCATTGTTGGAGATCCAATGGGCAAGATTTGATCTTGCATTTTGGATTTCAAGATTGCATCTTGAATTTCAAATTAAGATATTAATGTGATATTTTAATTAAGAATTTCAATCCTCTTGACCAATGGGGATTGGGAATTCAAGCTTTAGTTTCAAGATTTGATCTTGAAATTTAAATTTGAATTGGCCTTTAATTTTGAAATATAATATTAATGTAACATTATAAATCAAGATTTATGAAGTCCTATTTCCTGAGTATTATAATTCCTTATTTTCATGAGTTAGGGAATGTGATTCCCTAACCCTAATGAAACTCTATTTAAACACACTTACATAAGGCAAAGTGGCCTAGTGCATTATTTTGAGAGTCAAAAATTTCGCCTAACCCTAGTTTGGAGAGAGAAAGTCGATTTTCTTCTTGGAGAGAGAAAGTTCGATTTACACTTCATAGTTTTAGGGTTCTTGTGTGTGAGTTGTGCACCACCTTTCTTGGAGGTTCAAGAATTGTTCTTGAACATTCGAGAACTGTAGATTCGGTTCCCGTATTCACTTGGGAAGAAGTGAAGGAGGCTAGCACCTGGGCATCTGCCAAACTGCTCGTGTGGATCACCGGTAGAGGAAGAACACTCGCAGTGGGCTTCTCAAATTCGCTGAGTCAAAGCACCGATTATTTTGGTAAACTTCTTTTCGTATTCTAGTATAAACTCATATAGCAGATCCTGACAGGGAATCATATGAGCTGCGTTATTAATTAAAGGTTTTATTTTAATTTTATTTTTGCTTCCGCTGAGCACGCTCTGTGATTTCCCAACAGTGGTATTAGAGCCACGCTATTTTGGGTCTATATTAGTTTTGGTGATTATACATGTGATGTATGATTATGTGTTTACCGCTTTCAATCGTATGCTTAAACTTTTGCGAAAATCCACCACATGTTTTGTTGGGAAATCACAGAGGGAGCGCAGCGGAAGAAAATAAAAAAAACTTATTAAATATGCTAACTCTGTGATTCCTTCCAGCATCCACTAACAATATTTATACCAGGAAAGTAAAGATGTTTACCTATATTTCAATCGGTGACTTATCGTGTTCGCGAATTTGAGAAGTCTACTCCGAGTATCCTTCCTCTACCAGTGATCCACACGAGCAGTTTGGCAGATGTCTAGGTGCTAGCCTCCTTCACTTCTTCCCAAGTGAATACGGGAACTCTATCTATGATTCTTGAATAATCAAGAACTGTTCTTGATCCTCAAGATTGATTGGGATGTACTAATATTATCAGGTGCAGGTCTAACTCTCTTTCTTCAAGAAAATCGACTCACTCTCACAATATTAGGACTTGGCGAATTTTTACTCTCAATGGGGCACTAGGCGAAATTCTTAGTCTCACCAAGAATTGGATGTGTGTTGTGTTTAGGCGCCTAGGCCCCCTATTTATAGTTTCCTCATTCCCAATCTTAGGATATCCTAATCCAATTAGTAAATCTCTAAGATATTGAATATCTTAATATATCTCAATATATCTTTTGATTTATAATATCACACTTAATATTATAATTCAAAATTCAATAGGTGGCAATTTAAATGAGACTCAAAATCAAATCTTGAAATCAAATCTTGATTGCTCAAATCCTATTGGTTGGAATGAGTCATGAGGAATTGATTTTATAATTTAAAATATTACTTTAAGATTTTATATTATAATTTCGATTTGCCCATATCTTTTAAACTTAAAGTGCAAGATCAAATCTTGCACTCCAAGCAACCAAGATAGGCGCCTTCCTCATGTAGTCTTGGAGGAATTCTATAACAACCCAACTTCTTAGGTAGTTATAACTAACTTTGTTAAATCCTAACAATATTGAATAAAAATATTACTTTAATATCTTTTAATTCAAATCCTATATCTTTTCAAAAAGATATTGTTTGAATTCAAAATTCAAACCTTGTCATCTTTATTTAATTAATAAAACATTTTCATTAATTAAAATATGACTAAAGAGGCGCCACCCTCATGCCTTGTTTACCCAATATTAGTGAATTTAATAAATCAATAATTCCCTAACTTTTAGGAAACTTATTTAATTTATTATTCCCTAATATTTTAAACAAGAATTTAATTGTAAATTATTTAACAATTAATATATTTAAATTTGTCCAACAAATTTAAATACCACAATCATAGATATTTATTTAAGACAAGATTTAATGTCCTAAGACATTCAACTATGTCTTAAATTGTGTCACAAAAGTGACTCACGAATTAACCCTAATTCGTGTCCCAAAATAGCATCTCGATCCTGCTAATGTGTGACCCAGTAGGCCTCACGTGAAGTTGGCAGCAAGCCATCTTATCACTCACAAGTCGAGAGCGGACTCTAGCAAGCCATCACGACTACCCAAAACACGTGAGTTATCGCTTTAACGTTAACGACTTAACCTAAATACCACCTTGTCATAATCCCTATTGTCGCACGATATTTTGGTCATGGATTAGGCACGGGAATATCATCCATAATCCAAACCATAACTTTCTCGATTCCCTAAGTTAGTCCCATTTCCCAGCGTGGCCACGCATTTTCTTGGACATACTCATCGAGGGCGCCAGTTAAATATCTCTCATCTTAATGAGGGACAAAATCTCATCTTGGTCAACCACATTCCTCAGCACGGTAATCAACGAAACCCGTACCTAGCCTGTATGGCTACCCTGCTACGGGTAACGTTGGACTAGGCCAAAGTTTGACAACTACAATGCCGGAATAGTCAATGTTGGGAATTCCCCAGGGAAACTCGCAGCGGAAGAAACGTAAATTAAAAAAAAACTTGCGCCCCCGAGGAAAACCCTCCTGAGATCCGCTAGCTGAAATTTAAAACCAGATACGAAAAGTGTTATACCTCAGGCTTTCAATCGGATTGGTGATACTGGTGAGTCTAGAAGTCCGTCTCCACGTCCTTTCTCTACCGGTGATCCACACGAACAGTTTCCCGAACACGAGGTGCTAGCCTCCACGCCTCTTTCTCCAAAGAGACTCGGGATCCAATCTACAGATTATGAATTCAGGAACTCTTTCTCTGAACTACAGGTGGATGGCGCCACAGATCAACAATCAGCAACAAAACTCCTTTTGTTCTATTGTTGTCTACAAACCCTTAGAACCCACAACTTTCGATAACTCTTCTAACTCCTTAGAAGAAAATCGACTTCACTCTCTAGGAAGGTGGGTGTCAAAATTTTCTCTCTCTACAAGGAGGAATTCGACTTCTCTCTATTTGGTGAGCTAGGGTTTCAGAATGTGCATGACATGACC
>QANZ01007056.1:37965-66850 GCA_003254925.1 Chamaecrista fasciculata
TACTTAGCCCTTATGGCTACCCTGCTACGGGCAACGTTAGACTAAGCCAAAGTCTGACAACTGCAACGCCGGAATAATGATGACCTCAGGTCTAAGGCGTCGTGACAGGCGTACAAGAGAGGCAAGCTGATGACTAAACCCATGCAGGACTCTCCGGGTCAGTCCAGCAATTCGTAACCCCTTACGTAATTGCACCATGACTCTCATTCCAGCATCGCATGCGTGCATCCCTATGCACTGAGGTCATGCTGATCTTAGTTCATTTTCGCTCCCACGAAAATAATCGATCAGGGACAGATTTAGATTAATTATCGTATAATTAATCACGGACGTAATCACAGTAAACATGCTAATAATGTGAAAACCATTAATTTATCTCTATAAATTAATCCATATGTTCATAACATATACCGAAAGGATTGGCCCTAGGGCACAATTCCTATCAGTCAAGACCTCAGGTCTAAGGCTATCGTGACAGGTGTACAGGAGAGGCTAGCTTATGACTAAACCCATGCAGGACTCTCCGGGTCGGTCCAGCAACTTGTAACCCTTACATGATTGCACCATGACTCTCGAGAAGCATCTAGTGCATGTATCTCTATACACCGAGGTCATGCTGGTCTTGGTTCATTTACGTTCCCACGTGAATGATCGACCAGGGACAGTTTTAGATTAATTATCATATAATTAATCAAGCACGCTATCATAGTAAACATGCTAATAATATGATAACAACATAATTTATCTCCATAAATTAATCAATATGTTCAAAACATATACATAAAATGATTGGCCCTAGGGCACAATCTCCAACAGACTCCCACTTGCACTAAGTACAATCATTAATCAAACTGTTTCTACACTAGGAACATTCATTAATGCGTCTAATCTCCATTGACATTACATGACGTTCATGTAAGACCCGTGCCAGGGGCTTCGTAAGAGGATTTGGCAAATTTATCCTCGAATGCTACTTTACATATATTGACATCACCATCTTAAGGTGATAACGTCTGTATATATATATATATCACTGTCGGAACGTCAGTGGGGACCCAGTCCCATTTGGTGTCTTTTCTGTCTCCACAGGATGACCACCAAGCATACTTCAGACACTAGTTTTACGGTCCGCGTCTCCACGCGACCAACCCTACGTTGTAGAATTAGCAATCATGCTCTGCTTGGAACTTTTTCAACTCACGATGCTACCGTTCAGGAGAAATACGTATTCAAACTACGATTTAAAACATCTTGGTTGATTTGGAAAACGGGCAACTGTGTAACCAATTACACATTAGTTCCACCATAAACCAAGAATTCATCCTTAGTTCTTCTTAAGGTGATAACGTCTGTATATATATATATCACTGTCGGAACGTCAGTGGGGACCCAGTCCCATTTGGTGTCTTTTCTGTCTCCACAGGATGACCACCAAGCATACTTCAGACACTAGTTTTACGGTCCGCGTCTCCACGCGACCAACCCTACGTTGTAGAATTAGCAATCATGCTCTGCTTGGAACTTTTTCAACTCACGATGCTACCGTTCAGGAGAAATACGTATTCAAACTACGATTTAAAACATCTTGGTTGATTTGGAAAACGGGCAACTGTGTAACCAATTACACATTAGTTCCACCATAAACCAAGAATTCATCCTTAGTTCTTCTTAAGTAATAAAGGATTTCTTTGACAGCGGTCCAATGATCTTCACCAGGGTCTTGTTGGCACCGGCTCGTCATGCTCAGGGCAAACCATGATTCATCACTATGAATCACTTCTTGGAATCTCGCATGCTGAACCCATTCAGTATCTTATCCAAGTATGTACATTGACTTAATTTAAGAAGCCTTCGAGATCTATCTCTATAGGTCTTGATGCCTAGAATATAGGCATCTTCTCCTAAGTCTTTCATTGAGAATGATTTTCCCAACCAAGATTTGACTATTTCTAAGGTGGGAATATCATTTCCAATGAGCAATATGTCATCGACATATAGCACCAAGAACACAATTGTGCTCCCACTAACCTTCTTGTAAACACAAGGCTCATCTTTTTTTTGTGAGAAGCCAAACTCTTTAACTACCTCATCAAAATGATGATTCCAACTCCGGGATGCTTACTTCAATCCATAAATGGATTTCTAAAGCTTGCATACCTTCTCTGGTTCCTCTGGACATACAAACCCCTCAGGATGTGTCATGTACACATCCTCAAGCAGCCTTCCGTTAAGGAACGCTGTTTTGACATCCATCTGCCATATCTCATAGTCATAATATGCGGCTATGGCAAGGAGGATCCTAATCGACTTGGCCATTGCAACAGGCGAAAATGTTTCGTCATAGTCTATACCATGACGTTGCGTAAATCCCTTCGCAACTAGCCTCGCCATGAAGACGTTGACATTGCCATCCATGTCTGTTTTCTCTTTGAAAGCCCACTTGCACCCTACGGGTTTTACCCCTTTGGGTGGAGCGACCAAGGTCCATACCTTGTTGTCGTACATAGATTGCATCTCAGCCTTCATGGCTTCAACCCATTTCTCAGAGTTGGGATCTACGATGGCCTCTTGATAGGTGGTGGGTTCACCACACTCCATGAGCAACACGTCTCTGTTTTCAGTCACGAGAAATCCGTAATATCTCTTTGGCTGAAAATGTGTCCTATCAGACCTTCGTGGTCCTTGTGTTTCTGGAGGAGCTTCCACAACGTCTTGAGGAACTTCTCCAGTTTCCGTCTGTGCCTCTGATGTGCTTTGTGGATTTTAAATTTCTTCAAGATCCACCTTACTCCCACAGTTTCTTTTGGAAACTAGATCCTTCTCCAAGAAGAATCCACTTCTGACTACAAACACTTTGTTGTCAGCTGGGCAGTAAACATAGTATCCCCTTGTTTCCTTGGGGTATCCTACAAACAAGCACTTGAGGGATTTGGGAGACAGTTTATCGTTAGGCTGTTGCTTAACATAAACTTCACATCCCCAAACCTTGAGATAAGACATAATGGGCTTCTTCCCATTCCATATCTCATATGGTGTCTTCTCAACTGCTTTAGACGGAACACGGTTAAGTGTGAAAGCAGCAGTTTCTAGAGCATGCCCCCAGAAGGAAGGCGGAAGATCAGTTAGACTCATCATAGATCGGACCATATCTAATAAAGTCCGATTCCTCCTCTCAGAAACACCATTCCACTGTGGGGTTCCAGGGGGAGTAAGTTGTGAAACTATTCCACAACTTCTAAGATGATCAATAAATTCTTGACTCAAATACTCGCCTCCTCGATCGGATCGAAGGACTTTGATTTTCTTGTCAAGTTGGTTCTCTACTTCATTTTGAAATCTTTTGAACATTTCAAAAGACTCTGACTTGTGCTTCATTAGGTAGACATAGCCATACCTACTGAAGTCGTCAGTGAACGTGATGAAGTAAGAGTAACCTCCTCTAGCTTGAATGCTCATTGGTCCACATACATCACTATGTATGATCCCCAATAAGTCGGACGCCCTTTCACTGTGTCCAGTGAAGGGAGCCTTTGTCATCTTTCCAAGTAAACAAGATTCGCAAGCATCATATGATTCAAAATCAAATGAGCTTAGAAGTCCATCTTTATGAAGTTTCTCTAGGCGTTTCTCGTTTATATGGCCTAAACGACAATGCCAAAGGTATGTAGGATTAGATTCGTTAATCTTAATCCTATTCCGTATCAATGTTATAAATATTGTTATCACATTGACGTTCCAATTTTAAGATGCAATGATTATCAAATAAACATTATCTTTATAAATTGAACTCCTTCCATTACAGTTAACATATGTAAAACTTCCTTATCGAATAAGGAAGAGTAACATTGTTTGAACTTAAAGAAAGTACATAATAACAATGAATAAGCCCAGAGGGAAAAACAAGCTCGTATGTTCCTATAGCAATAGCAACAACCCTTGCTCCATCGCCCTTACGCAGGTTCATCTCGCTTCTGTCTAGCTTTCTACTGTCTCTAAGACCCTGCACATTAAATGTGAGAACCACGTGCTGTATCTAATACCCAAGTGGTTAGTAGAAAAAGAACTCTTATAACAAAGATACCTGAAGTAGAGGCCTCATCGCCTTTCTTCTGTTTCTTTAGATCTTCCATATACAATTTGCAATTCCTCTTCCAGTGTCCTGGCTTTTGACAGAAAAAAGCAAATTGCATCCTTTTGCGGGCTTTGCCTTCTTGGCAGGTTGTGGATTGGGCTTGGCCACTGGCTTGGTCTCACCATCCATGACGTCAGCCTTCCTCTTTCCTTTGCCCTTCCCCTTCCCTTGGTCTTTCTGAGCTATCAGGACTGTTGCAGGCGCCCTTTTCATGGATGCCTCAATAGCCTTGAGCATCATATGCAGCTCAGAAACTGATTTCTCCATTCCACTCATCTTAAAGTCCATGACAAACTGGTCATAAGCTTTAGGTAGCGAGCTCAGGATCATATCCGTCGCAAGCTCTGGAGTGATGGGAAATCCCAGCCTACCAAGGTGATCTATGTACCCCTTCATCTCCAAGATATGGGTACTTACGGATTCACCTTCAGCCATCTTGCAAGAGTGTAGAGCCTTAGTGGTCTCATACCTCTCTCGCCTTAGCTGTTGCTGGAACATTTCCTTGAGATGTGTTATCATCTCAAAAGACATCAACATTTCCAAGTCCTTTTGCAACTCGGGAACCATTGTGTCTAGCATCAGGCAAGAGACCTCCAAAGAGTCATCGAAGTGCTTCTCATAAGCATTCTTCTGAACTCTTGGAGCGTCTTTGGCAGACTCCTTAGGGATAGGTTTATCCAGGACATAAAGCTTCCTTTGTTGGGTGAGAACAATTCTCAACTTGAAAAACCAAACAAGGAAGTTTGTCCTATTTAATTTATCCTTCTCAAGGATAGATCGCAGTGAAATCGTTGAACTAACATTTGCCATTTGTTTCTACAATTTTAAGATATGAAAGTTTAATTAGCAAAATATATATCCACCATTTTATAAAACCCAGAAAATTATTATTAGTGGCTAAGACCCATATTTCACCAAAGTTTACCGTCGCGGAGGCGATCATGCACCCTTAGGTTATTTAGGTAGGTAACTCTTTACCAATCACATCTCATGTGACTCTTAGATCTTTATGGGACTGTATCATCATATGATACTTATTATGGCATGTTTATCCCATCTAATGCCTTGAGGTCCAAAACCGTTTTGATAACCCCATTAAGTCACACAATAAAACTTGTAATAGCCAAATTCAAAATAATGAGGCAAAAGCCCAACCAAATTTGATCAAGGCCCATTGAACATGTGCCGCGGAGGCGATCACCGCATTCAATAAACCAAGACTTCAATGAAGCATTGCGTTGAAAATCCATTCACCCGTGTCTCCTCAAGATAAAAGTGGGTACGTGCAGCGGAGGCTATCACCGCCCCACGATGATCAAGAAAATAACAGGGTTGTTTTATTGATGGCATTAAAACTTGAGATTTTAAAAGGGTTCAATTTTAAATTGTTCCGTTTTAGTTCAATTTTAAATCTAATTTTAAAATTAAACGAGTTGTGCCATGTGTTTTCCCCGCATGTATCATATACATATAAAACACATACACGAATTTTGTATCTCATACAAAATCCTACGCTCGTATCGTATACGTAATTGTGCGTGAGAATAAAAACGTTGCATGTTAAAAACGCACCCCTAAAACATACATCTAGCGCAGATTGCATCACATACAAAATACTAAATGCACAAATATAACCGTGTTTAGATATGGCCCATCTACCCTAAATTCCCTCAAGCCAATGAGAGAACTTTTCTAAAAAGAAAAAGATTACATTGGGAAAGCCTCAGTTACATTGAGGTGAAAATAAAATAAAATTACATCCAGAAATTTAGGGAGACGACACGCAGGCCGTATTTACCAAAAAATACCTAGAGCCATATCCAACACCACACCCATACATGAACAATTCATATATTTAAGACATACACGGCTATCATACCAAAAACACAACAAAACGATTTAATTGTGGTTCAATTAGAGTTTGCGCAATTTAACATGCCTCTTGAAATTAGGTACTGTACCAATAATTAAAATTCAGGAATCAAATTCAAGAATTCGAATTATTGGTCTAAAATTAATAAATTCTAAATTTAAAATTTTTGACTTCCCTATAATATTATAATTAAAACAATTTTAACTACAATACATATAGGGTTCGACCAGACCCAAAATTCAACAAAATTCTTTAAATCAATCCAATTGATTTCCTATGTATCAAATACATAAACTTGCACCAATCTTTTAGATTAGGTTCGAAAACATGTGGTGGATTTTCGCAAAAACTTTAAGCATATGATTAAAAACTATAAACACCCAACATACATCTCATGTATATCACAAAACTAGTATAAACATACAATTAACCTGGCTCTGATACCACTGTTGGGAAATCACAGAGGGAGCGCAGCGGAAGAAAATAAAAAAAAACTTATTAAATATGCTAACTTTGTGATTCCTTCCAGAATCCACTAACAATATTTATACCAGAAAAGTAAAGATGTTTACCTATATTTCAATCGGTGACTTATCGTGTTCGCGAATTTGAGATGTCTACTCCGAGTTTCCTTCCTCTACCGGTGATCCACACAAGCAGTTTGGCAGATGCCTAGGTGCTAGCCTCCTTCACTTCTTCCCAAGTGAATACGGGAACTCTATCTATGATTCTTGAATAATCAAGAACTGTTCTTGATCCTCAAGATTGATTGGGATGTACTAATATTATCACGTGCAGGTCTAACTCTCTTTCTTCAAGAAAATCGACTCACTCTCACAATATTAGGACTTGGCGAATTTTTACTCTCAATGGGGCACTAGGCGAAATTCTTAGTCTCACCAAGAATTGGATGTGTGTTGTGTTTAGGCGCCTAGGCCCCCTATTTATAGTTTCCTCATTCCCAATCTTAGGATATCCTAATCCAATTAGTAAATCTCTATGATATTGAATATCTTAATATATCTCAATATATCTTTTGATTTATAATATCACACTTAATATTATAATTCAAAATTCAATAGGTGGCAATTTAAATTTGAGACTCAAAATCAAATCTTGAAATCAAATCTTGATTGCTCAAATCCTATTGGTTGGAATGAGTCATGAGGAATTGATTATATAATTTAAAATATTACTTTAATATTTTATATTATAATTTCGATTTGCCCATATCTTTTAAAATTAAAATGCAAGATCAAATCTTGCACTCCAAGCAACCAAGATAGGCGCCTTCCTCATGTAGTCTTGGAGGAATTCTATAACAACCCAACTTCTTAGGTAGTTATAACTAACTTTGTTAATTCCTAACAATATTGAATAAAAATATGACTAAAGAGGCGCCACCCTCATGCCTTGTTTACCCAATATTAGTGAATTTAATAAATCAATAATTCCCTAACTTTTAGGAAACTTATTTAATTTATTATTCCCTAATATTTTAAACAAGAATTTAATTGTAAATTATTTAACAATTAATATATTTAAATTTGTCCAACAAATTTAAATACCACAATCATAGATATTTATTTAAGACAAGATTTAATGTCCTAAGACATTCACCTATGTCTTAAATTGTGTCACAAAAGTGACTCACGAATTAACCCTAATTCGTGTCCCAAAATAGCATCTCGATCCTGCTCATGTGTGACCCAGCAGGCCTCACGTGAAGTTGGCAGCAAGCCATCTTATGACTCACAAGTCGAGAGCGGACTCTAGCAAGCCATCACGACTACCCAAAACACGTGAGTTATCGCTTTAACGTTAACGACTTAACCTAAATACCACCTTGTCATAATCCCTATTGTCGCACGATATTTTTGTCATGGATTAGGCACGGGAATGTCATCCATAATTCAACCATAACTTTCTCGATTCCCTGAGTTAGTCCCATTTCCCAGCGTGGCCACGCATTTTCTTGGACATACTCATCGAGGGCGCCAGTTAAATATCTCTCATCTTAATGAGGGACAAAATCCCATCTTGGTCAACCATATTCCTCAGCACGGTAATCAACCAAACCCGTACCTAGCCTGTATGGCTACCCTGCTACGGGTAACGTTGGACTAGGCCAAAGTTTGACAACTACAATGCCGGAATAGTCAAGACCTCAGGTCTAAGGCTATCGTGACAGGTGTACAGGAGAGACTAGCTTATGACTAAACCCATGCAGGACTCTCCGGGTCGGTCCAGCAACTTGTAACCCTTACATGATTGCACCATGACTCTCGAGAAGCATCTAGTGCATGTATCTCTATACACCGAGGTCATGCTGGTCTTGGTTCATTTACGTTCCCACGTGAATGATCGACTAGGGACAGTTTTAGATTAATTATCATATAATTAATCAAGGACGCTATCATAGTAAACATGCTAATAATATGATAACAACATAATTTATCTCCATAAATTAATCAATATGTTCAAAACATATACATAAAATGATTGGCCCTAGTGCACAATCTCCAACATGTTTTTGGACCTATCTAAAATTGGTGCAAGTATATGTATTTGATACATAGGAAAATCAATCGGATTGATTTTATAATTTTTCTTGAAATTTTAAGTCTTGGTCGAAAACCCTATATATATATTTTAATTAAAATTGTTTTGATTATAATATGTGTAGGGTGGTCGAAATTTTTAAATTAAGATTTTATTAATTTTGGGCCAATAATTCGAAATTCTTGAATTTGATTCTTGAATTTTAATTATTGGTACAAGATTTAATTTTAAGAGGGCATGTTAAATTGCACAAACCCTAATAGAACACAATCAAGAAAGTCGTTTTTTTTTGTGTGTGTTGTATGTTTGCCGTGTTTATATATATTTATATATGTGAAGTGTTCATGTATGTTTAAATATGGTGTTGGATATGGCTCTAGGTATTTTTGGTAAATACGGCCTGCATGTTGTCTCCCTGAATTCTCTATGTAATTTTATTTTATTTTTACCTCAATGTAAATGAGGTTTTCCCAATGTAATTTTATTTTTCTTTTTAGAAAAGTTCTCTCATTGGCTTGAGGGAATTTTAGGGTAGATGAGCTATATCCGAACACGGTCTTTATATGCATTTAGTAATTTTTGTATGAGATGCAATTTGCGCTAGATGTATGTGTAGGGGTGCGATTTTAACATGCTATGTTTTAAATTCACGCATAAATACGTATTCGATACGAGCGTAGGATTTTGTTTGAGATACAAAATTTGTGCATGTGTTTATATGTATGCGACATGGGGAGTAAACACATGGCACACTCGTTTAATTTTAAAATTGGATTTAAAATTGAACCAAAACAGAACTTTTAAAATTAAACCCTTTTAAAAATCTTAAGTTTTAATGCCATCAATAAAACACCCTGTCGAAACCTTGTCCATCGTAGAGTGGTGATCACCTCCGCGACACGTATCTAATTTTACCTTGGGGAGACACGGGTGAATGGGAGATTCAACGCAGCGCCTTGTTGAAATCCTGGTTTGTTAAATGCGGTGATCGCCTCCGCGACACGTGTTTAGTGGGCCTTGATGATATGGGGTTGGGCTCCGGCCTCGTTGTTTTGAGCCTAGCCATTCACGAGTTTTATTGTGTGACTTAATGGGGTTATCAAATCGGATTTGGACCTCAAGGCATTAGATGGGATAAACATGCCATAATAAGTATCATATGATGATACAGTCCCATAGAGATCTAAGAGTCACATGAGATGTGATTGGTAAAGAGTTACCTACCTAAATAATCTAAGGGTGCATGATCGCCTCCGCGACGGTAAACTTTGGTGAAATATGGGTCTTAGCCACTAATAATAATTTTGCTGGATTTTATAAAATGGTGGATATATTTTTGCTAATTAACTTTCATATCTTAATTGTAGAATCAATGACAAACAATATAAGTTCAATGTTATCACTACTATCTATCCTTGAGAAGGATAAGTTAAATGGGACGAACTTCCTTGATTGGTTTCATAATTTGAGAATTGTTCTCACCCAACGAAGGAAGCTTTATGTCCTAGAAATCCCTCCCCTGAAGAGCATACCAAGGACGCTCCAAGAGCTCAAAGAACTACTTGTGAGAAGCACTTCAATGACTCTGTGGATGTTGCTTGCCTGATGCTGGCCATGATGGTTCAAGAGTTGAACAAGGAAAAATTGTCGGCTTTTGAGATGGTCACACATCTCAAGGAAATGTTCCAGAACCAGGGGAAAGGGAAGGGCAAAGGAAAGAGGAAGGCTAAAGCCCCGGTTGGTGAGACCAAGCCAGGGGACAAGCCTAACCCACAACCTGCCAAGAAGGCAAAGCCTTCAAAGGATGCGATTTTCCCTTTAAGAAATTTTAAATTGTATTTGGAAGATCAAAAGAAGATGAAGAGCGGTGAGGTCTCTACTTCTGGTATCAACGTTATAGACGTTCGCTTTTCTACTTTAACCACTTGGGTATTAGATTTCGCATGTGGTTCTCACGTTTGATGTGAAGGGTCTTAGAGACAGTAGAAAGCTGGACGAAAGCAAGGTGGACCTACGTGTGGGCAATGGAGCAAGAATTGCTGCTGTTGCTGTAGGAACATTCGAGCTTGTGTTGTCCTCTGGGCATATTTTATAATTGTTATTATGTACCTTCATTGAGTTCAAACAGTGTTTCCCTTTCTTATTTGGATAAGGAAGGTTTTACATGTGTAAAACGACAATGGACGGTGTTCTATTTATAAAGACGATGTTTTATTTGCTTATGGTGATTTTCAAGATAATAATTACGTCTTGAAATTAGAACGACAACACGATAACAATATCTATAACATCGAGACAAAAAGGATTAAGATTAACAACTTAAATCCTACGTACCTTTGGCATTGTCGTTTGGGCCATATAAACGAGAAACGCCTAGAGAAGCTCCATAAAGATGGACTTCTAAGTTCATTTGATTTTGAATCATATGATGCTTGCGAATCTTGTTTACTTGGCAAGATGACGAAGGAGCCCTTCACTGGACACAGTGAGAGAGCACCTGACTTATTGGGAATCATACATAGTGATGTATGTGGACCCATGAGTACTCAAGCTAGAGGTGGTTACTCATACTTCGTTACATTCACTGACGACTTCAGTTGGTTTGACTATGTCTACCTAATGAAGCACAAGTCAGAGTTTTTTTTTTGAAATGTTCAAGAGATTTCAAAATGAAGTAGAGCACCAACTTGACAAGAATATCAAAGTCCTTTGATCTGATCGAGGTGGCGAGTATTTGAGTCAAGAATTCATTGATCATCTTAGAAGTTGTGGGATAGTCTCACAACTTACTCCTCCTGGAACTCCACAGTGGAATGGTGTTTCTGAGAGGAGGAATCAGACTTTATTGGATATGGTCCGATCTATGATGAGTCAAGCTGATCTTCCGCCATCCTTTTGGGGGCATGCTCTAGAAACTGCTGGTTTCACACTTAACCGTGTTCTGTCTAAGGCAGTTGAGGAGACACCACATGAGATATGAAATAGGAAGAGCCCCATTATGTCTTACCTCAAGGTTTGGGGATGTGAAGTTTACGTTAAGCAACAGCCTGACGATAAACTTTCTCCCAAATCTCTCAAGTGTTTATTTGTGGGATACCCCAAGGAAATAAGGGGGTATTCTGTCTACAACCCATATGACAACAAAGTGTTTGTAGTCAGAAATGGATTCTTTCTAGAAAAGGATTTTGTTTCCAAAAGAAACAGTGGGAGTAAGATAGATCTTGAAGAAGTTCAAGATCCAGAAGACACTTTAGAGGCGCAGACGGAAACTAGAGAAGAGTCACAAGACGTTGTGGAAACTCCTTTAGTGACACAAGAACCACGAAGGTCTGATAGAACACATTCTCAACCTCAAAGATATGGATTTTTGATGACTGAGAACAAGGATGTGTTGCTCATAGAGCGTGGTGAGCCTACCACCTATCAAGAAGCTATCGTGAATCCCAACTCTGAGAAATGGGTTGAAGCCATGAAGGCTGAGATGCAATCCATGTACGACAACAAGGTATGGACCTTAGTTGATCCACCTGAAGGTGTAAAATCCGTAGGGTGCAAGTGGGTTTTCAAAGAGAAAACCGACATGGATGGCAATGTCAATGTCTTCAAGGCAAGGCTAGTTGCAAAGGGGTTTACTCAACGTCATGGTATTGACTATGACGAAACGTTTTCCCCAGTTGCAATGACCAAATCCATTAGGATCCTCCTTGCCATAGCCGCATATTATGACTATGAGATGTGGCAAATGGATGTCAAAACAGCATTCCATAATGGAAGGCTGCCCGAGGATGTGTACATGACACAGCCCGAGGGGTTTGTATGTCCAGAGGAACCAGAGAAGGTATGCAAGCTTCAAAGATCCATTTATGGATTGAAACAAGTATCCCGGAGTTGGAATCATCGTTTTGATGAGGTAGTCAAAGAGTTTGGCTTCTTACAAAACCTTGATGAGCCTTGTGTTTACAAGAAGGTTAGTGGGAGCACGATTGTGTTCTTGGTGCTATATGTTGATGACATATTGCTCATTGGAAATGTTATTCCTACCTTGGAGATTGTAAAATCTTGGTTGGGAAAATCATTCTCAATGAAGGACTTAGGAGAAGCTGCCTATATTCTAGGCATCAAGATCTATAAAGATAGATCTCGAAGGCTTCTTGGATTAAGTTAGAGTACATACTTGGATAAGGTACTGAAGCGGTTCAGTATGCAAGATTCCAAGAAGGGATTCATACCGATGAATCATGGTTTAGTCCTGAGCAAGAAACAGTGTCCCAAGACACTTGTTGAGCAAGGGCGCATTGTTGGAGATTGTGCCCTAGGGCCAATCATTTTATAAATATGTTTTGAACATATTAATTAATTTATGGAGATAAATTAATGGTTATCATATTATTAGCATGTTTACTATGATAATAGTCTGTGATTAATTATGAGATAATTAATCTAAATTTGTCCCTGGTCGCTCATTCAAGTGGGAACTTGAAATGAACTAAGACCAGCATGACCTCGGTGCATAGAGATGCATGCACTAGATGTTGGTACGAGAGTCATGGTGCAATTACGTAAGGGGTTACGAGTTGCTGGACTGACTCGGAGAGTCCTGCATGGGTTTAGTCATCAGCTTGCCTCTCCTGTACACCTGTCATGATGCCTTACACCTGAGGTCATCATTATTCCGGCGTTGCAGTTGTCAGACTTTGGCTTAGTCTAACGTTGCCCATAGCAGAGTAGCCATAAGGGCTAAGTACGGGTTTGGTTGATTGTCGTGCTGAGGAATGTGGATTGGCCAAGATGGGATTTTGTCCCTCATTACATGAGAGATATCTAACTAGCGCCCTCAATGAGTCTGTCTAGGAAATGCGTGGCCACGCTGGGATTTGGGACTTACTCAGGAAATCGAGAAAGTTGAGGTTTGGATTATGGATGACTTTCCTGTGCCTAATCCATGACCAAGATATCGTGTGACAATAGGGTCTTTGACAAGGCGGTACTAAGGTTAAGTCGGTTTTGGTAAAAACGATAACTCACGTGTTTTGGGTAGTCGTGATGGCTTGCTAGAGTCCGCTCACGACTTGTAGGTCATGGAGATGACCTGTTGCCAACTTCACGTGGGGCCTGCTGGGTCACACATGAGCAGAAACAGGACACCGTTTAAAAGGGACACGAATTAGGGTTAATTCATGGGTCACTCCGGTGGCACGATTTAAGACAGCAGAAATGTCTGGGACATTAAGTCTTGTCTTAATTAAACTACAGTTGTGAAGTATTTAAATTTATGGGACAAATTTAAATATAATAATTGTTAAATGATTAATGGGGATTAATTATTTACAATTAAAATATTAGGGAGAAATAAATCAGATAAGGTTCCTAAAAGTTAGGAAATTATTGATTTATAAAATTCCCTATTATTGGCATGAGGGTGGCGCCTCATAGGGCCTTTTATTAAGAAAAATGTTTTATTAATTTAAGTCATGAATTTGAATTCAAAAGATTTGATGGAGATATCAAAAGATTTGAATTCAAATAGATTTGGTAAGATCTCAAATCAGGATCTTTGGAGAATCATGACTTCCTAAGAGTTAGGAAGGTTTTTGATTTATAAAATTCCAAGGATAATATGAGGAGCATGGCGCATGGGATCTTGTGGGATATGGGAGATTTGATCTTCCAATTGATTCCCTAAGATTACGATTTGAATTTAAATTAAATATTATAATTTGAAATTCAATTCATGAAGCCATATTATTATAATTTAGAATTATAATAATGCTCTAAATATAATTATATATATATATATCTAAGGTGCTAGGTGCCTAAGGGTATGGGTGAGAGATCACTTTTGATTTTTGGTCTTCCTCCTTGTAGAGAGAGAAGAGAGAAATCACCATAAAAAACCCTAGCTTTCCAAGTGAGGAAAATTTTGGTTCTCAAGAGTTGAGAGGAAAAATCGAGTTTGCCTAAGGGGTTAGGAAATTCGATTTGAGGTTACCAAAATTAGGGTTTGTAACAGAAGAAAAGGCAAGAAGGAGTTCTTGTGGGGGGTTTCTTCTTTGCGCCACCTTGTTTGAATCAAGAAGGAGTTCTTGAGTTCAAAGACATTGTAGATTGGTCCCTGGTTCTTTTGGAGAAAAGAACGGAAGGCTAGCACCTTGGTGCCCGAGAAACTGTTCGTGTGGATTACCGGCAGAGGGAGGACGCTGCGAGTGGACTCCAGGAACACGCCTTGTTCAACCAACCGATTGAAACTCGTGAGGTATACCACTATCTTAAAAGTTTTAAATTCTACTAGCGGATCCGTTCGGGAATTTTAGGACCTGGCGTGTTTTATTTTAAATTTTATATTTGCTTCCACTGCGTTAGGCGCCTAGAATTCTCAACAGTGGTATCAGAGCCACGCGAGTTCTAGGATTTAAAATTGTTTATGTGTACATATGATGTATGATATGTGTGTTTACCGCTTTCAATCACGTTGTTTTGGTTTTACAAAAAATCCACCGAACGTTTTTCTTAAAAATTCAATCTACAGAAAAAGGTGCAAATTATATGTATGTGATACATATAGAATCGATTGGATCGATTGGAAAAGTTTTCTTGAAGTTTTAGGCCAAAATCGAAATTCCTTTATAATTATAGTTAAAAGTGTTTTAATTATAATATTATAGAGGTGGCTGAAAATTTGTTAAAATTATGAATTTTAAAATTTTTGGGGTTCAATAATTTTAAATTCTTGAATGAAGATTCATGGTATTTATAATTATTGATAAAAGGCCTAATCTCAAGAAAAGGCATGTTAAAATTGCACAGACCCTAAATTGAACACAATCTTAAAAGGAGTTTTAATATATGTGTTGGTTGCCGTGTTTGACATAATTGTATGAATTGTTCATATTTGAATTGTGTGGTGTTGGATATGGCTCTAGGAGGTTTATTTCGGTAAATACGGCCTGCAAGTCGTCTCCCTACTCTGTTGTAAAATTTACTTTCAGTTTATACCTCAATGTAACTGGGGTTTATTCACGTGTAATTTTACTTTTTCTTTTAGAAAAGTTCTCTCTTTGGCTTGGGAGAATTCTAGGGTTGATGGGCCATTTCTAAACACGGTGTATGCTTTTACATTTAGTTGTATGTGATGCGCTAGATGTATATTTAGGGTGCGAATTTTAACATGCTATTTATATATCGCGCTACAACCACGTATACGATACGAGCGTGAGATTTTGTATACGATACAAAATCCAGGCACATGTTTATATGTATGAGATACATGGGGTATATGTATGAGATACAAAATCCGGGCACATGTTTATATGTATGAGATATATGACTCGTTTAATTTTAAAAGGAGTTTTAAAATTAAACTATAAAACGGAACAATTTTATAAATAAAATCAAACCCTTTTAGAGAATCTTAAGTTTTTAATGCCATCGCTAAAACACCCTGTCAAAATCTTGTTCATCGTGGAGCGGTGATCGCCCTCAGCGACACGCACTACAAAAAAAGAGGGGTTTTAGCGGCGGTTTAGATGATATTTTAGCGGCGGTTTAACCGCCAGAAAAAAAAAATTAATTTCCGGCGGTTGGCAAACCGTCGCAAAATAGGGCGTTGGTAATAATTTAGCGGCGGTTTCTTGATACCCGCCAGTAAATATTTATTAGCGGCGGTTTCTAGCCGCCGAAAAATTTGACCGGAAAGGGTTTGTTTGTGGATTGTTTATGGCGGTTTTAATCCGCTAGTAAATTTTCTGGCGGTTTGGAACCGCCGCAATATTGAAAAAAAATTAATAAATCTGACAATCATTGCGGCGGTTTTAACCCGCCGGAAAAGTTATTGGCGGTGTTGAACCGCCGCAATTTTAATAGAAAAACTAAGTGAATATTACAATATTTGGTCAATATTGCGGCAGTTTTTAACCGCCGCTAATTCTTTTATTTATTTTTTTTTATAATTTCTTTCTTTGACCTTCAAATTTTGTTTTTTTTTCTTGTTTTAGATGTTATTTTTTGTATACTACTCCATTTCATAATCAATAAATCTAAATAATGCTCAATGACAAACATTAGATTTCATAATTGAAACTAAATTCCAACACATTAGATTTTAGGCCAACAAAATATGGAATAGGCTAAGATTAGATTTCATAATTGAAACTAAATTCCAAAACATTAGATTTTAGGCCAACAAAAAGATTTCATGCACTACATATGTTGCATAATGTCCAAAACATTAAAGTATCCACATCCATAACTTGAGGCATCAACTTGTTGGAGATTGATGTCTTCCTGATGATGAAGGTTGATCGGCATCATGCACCTACATAAGTTAAATTATTATTTTAAAAATTAAATTAAATGCAAGATTAATAAAAAATAAATTCTAAAATATAATGAACTAACCTGAGAATTCATTAAGTGTGCAAACTCAGGTGGTATTCCTCCCGCCATTCTTTGTAAAAGATAAATTAAAGCATCATTTGTCGTTTTTTTTCGCTCCGTAGATGCTTCCAATGCTGATTCCAATGTATCAATTTTTTTTTGCATTGAATTTATCAAAGAAGAATTTTGGGTACTTGAAAATGGAACCCTCCCAAATGTATTGGTATTATGACCAAACATCTGAGTGGGTGTCAGCCCAAAACCTAAGCCTCGCACTCTACCCGGATGCTCCTTCCCTAATGCTTGTCCAAGGGAATCGTTTGGCCCGATAACTTGAGAGCACCCAGGTTGTGTGTAACGCCCCAATTTTTGAAGGACCTTTTCGAAAGAAAATAAAGTTTGAGTGGTCTAAAATAATTATGGAAGAATAGTTTATAAGGAGACTATGAAGTGAAGAATTAATGAATGGTATATATGTGGAGAAAAGGGGATGAAATCATAAGAAATAGAGCTGCAGGGACTAAACTGAAAAGTGAAGAAGTTATCGTAAGTTACATTAAATGTAAGTATGAGAATAGAAGAAAGGTATAAATAGGATGTAAATGAATTAAGGGAACTTAATTGTGGTGGAGAAGTGAGTTTTGAAAGGACTAAAGTGGTAATCTAGAAAGAATGAAGGATTAATGGTTATAGAAATTAGAAGTGAAGGGGGAAGAAATGAGATTTTAGCATTTCTAATTAAATGAGAAATAAGAAGGGAGAAGCAGAGTGTAGCTCGACAGAAAAAGAAAAGGAAGAAAAGAAGGAAGAGAAAGAAGAGAGAAGGAGGAGAAGAAGAGAAAGAGAAGGAGGAAGGAGGGTGGCTCCGGGAGCCGATTCAGACGCGGAGCTTCGTCCCGGAGTTTGTCGTCATGAGGTAGGATTCCTTTATTCCCTCCTCTTTGTATTTTCTCCATCTCTTTTCTCCAATTTCGCTAATTTGGTCCCTAGAGGTTGGAAACTTGATTTCGAAAATAATGATGTTTTGGTGAATTTGATGATTGGGTTTTGTTCTATAAATGATTATTGATGAGTTTTTGAAGAGTTTTGATGGAAAAATCAGTTTTAGAAAGGAATTTTGAGCTAGGGTTTATTAGGGACTAAAATGATGATTTTGTGATAAATGAATGTTTGATGCATGAGTTGTGATATGAGAATCAAATTTATGTTGGTTGATGTTTATATGATGCGTTTTGAGGCTGGGAAACATAATTTTGAAGTCTAAAATGAAAAGTTTTGGATTTTGGGTGAATTAGGGACTGTTTTGCTCTGTTTTTTCGTGGTCTGGCCGGATCCTCGCCAGTTCAAGGTGAAACGGCGAGCTTCCGGCGAGGTACTATGATTCTGCAGAACGACCTGGAAAGAAGTGAGTATATCTTCGGATATAGATGTCGGATTTTCATGTGTGACCACTCGTTTTAAAGCTAAGAAAGAGAGGAATCCATACATGGTTTTAAAGCTAAGAAAGATGAAATCAACGAATCCAACATCAATTTAAGGTTAGCGTCTGATTTTTGGGGACAATATTATTTAAAGGATGGGAAAATTGTAACATCCAAAATTTTGAAATAGATATGATATTTGTTGATAAAAATTTGATATAATTAATGTAGATATAATTGTCTAATGGCGGTGTTTAAATTAATGTAGCAAAGGTCTTTATCAAACTCTAAAGATTGAATCATTCTGTTAATTTGAATACGCTTTCTAAAAGGATCAACAAATTGAGGTAAATAAAATAGCTTGCCTTGTAAAGCATTAAGATCATCATTTAAAAGGGCTTGTCCAAGGATATTTAAATCATCAAAAATAAAATTAATACGCATTTTAGAAAATCTAATAGCTCCTAGTATATTATATCTAGCAATCATGTTAAAATTATAAACTTTATAAAGAAGAAATTTAATTGAAAGAAGACTTACAACAAACTTGCTTTAATTTGATGAAGAAGCAAATACAAGCATGATTCTTACAAGGGAAAGCACACTCAAAACATAAAGCTCACAACTCTCACTCATGAAGAAACTCACGAAAATCTCTCTCTCAAAACACAACATTCACTCATGCACTCAAGATGCCATACTACTACACACTCATACAAATATATAGGCTCTAGGAAAAGAAGCCCGTGGGAAGAGAAAACTAAAGCATGCATGATGGGGAATATGGGAGAAGAGGGTAATAATGGGAATCTATGACATGCTAATGATGACATAAAAACAAAATTTACAATTCCAATTCTACTAAAAAGTGGCGCCATNGAAAATGGGACTTTAATCAAATTGTGATAAATTTCTGGCAGTATTCGGCTCGTGACCAAACAGTGTCTGCGAACTCGGATCATGCAGATTGTAGAACTGACTGAGGTAATTGTTTGCTCCATCATCTTCTGATATTTTATCATCCTCAGAGTGATTATAATCTGAAACAGCAGAATTAAGAGATTTTAAAGCATCTTGAAACTCTTCAGCGGACTTGGCCTTTGATAAATTTGCTAAAGCCTGTGACTTAGTCAGCAAGAATTGTTGATGTTCTTCTGAGGGTTTGATGCAACCGGGAGAAGTATTATTATTCTGCAACCATAAAGTTATTTTTTCTGGAGATATATAAGGGCTGGGTTGAATTTTTCCCACCACTTGACAGAAATTGATCTTGCTAAAGTCTTAGGACAAGGAGAAGGAAGTTCTTCTGTAAAGCAAAAATCCCAATGAAAAATCCATGTAATGCTGAATTTGATGGTAAACTGGAGAAGACGGGTTCCTGCCGGGAAATTGGTATTTTGTCTGAAATTGTTGAAAGCTTGGTTTGCAAAGGGGGGAAAGATATCTTGGGTTAAACCAAAATAATAAAACCATTTAACAAACCATAACGGGAATTTGGCTAGACCTTTTCTAATCCAAACAAACCACGAATGATTTGCACCTGGTCTGAGATAAAGAAAATTATACCATGCAGCTTGGTAATCAAAATAAGTGAAACTAGGAGGAGTGATTTCAATAGGAAAAGCTTGGGGGGTAAGTACGTGCTTATCCCAATCAGCGACAGTTAAAACTCGAAGAATTTTAAATTTAGAAAAAGCTACTTCATCATCAGCAGGGCAGGAAAGCTTTTTAGAATTCCTATCTAAATGGTTCAGCTCAATGGATTCTGTTGCAACAAGTATAGCTTCATACCATTTTCTAGTTTTAAAGGGTTCTGGAATGAAATGCATTTTCAGCGGAAAGATTCTATCAGCAATTTGCACGGGAGAGGCATTGCATTGACCATACTCAGATTCAACAACGGTAATGGGAATAGTAACACTTTTCTGAGTGTACGGGGAAGCATGTGAAGGAAAGGACTGTGCAGCAGGAGGAGAGGCTTGTACAACAGAGGAGGACGGTTCAACTGATTTTTCTGGAGTTTTCAGCAGAGGAGAGGGAGGTAAATTTGCAACAGCTTGACTATAAGGACGAGACAGAGGAGAAAATCTATTTTGGGTGGAAAGGTTCACTAAAGCAGAAGGCATTTTAGGAGGAGGAGGAGATGGAGAAGGGGGTTTAGGAGGAGTAGAAGGAGATGGGGGATAGTTGCCAGCAGCAAACTGTCTGCTGGGTGAGTTTTGAAGCAATTTCCCATAATTTTCTATGGGACGTTTGTCATTCTTTCTTAATCCCTGTTCTCTCTGAACACTCATTTGTTTGTTGTCTGAAGCTCTCATCTCTCTTTCCCTGTAAAAATTCTCTTGTTAAAAAATCTGGTAAAGCATTTTTAGAACCTTTAATGTGTTCAATGTCAAAATCAAAACATGCTAAAATTGCTTGCCATCTGGCGAAAATATGTTTTGAAACTAGATTTTGAACATCCTTTTGTAAAACATCTTTTGCAGCTTTGCAATCAACTCGTAGCAAAAATTTCTTATTAAAAACATCTTCCTGAAACTTTGTAATACATAAAACAATAGCAAGAATTTCCTTTTTAATAGTACTGTATTTAGATTGGGCCTCATTCCAAGTACCAGAATGGTATCTAACAATTTGTTCCTTCTGTGAAACTTTTTGCTTTAAAATTCCGCCATATCCTATATCTGAAGCATCCGTCTCTATAATCATAAAGGCCTCTGGGTCAGGAATTCCTAGGCATGGGAGTGACTTTACAACTTGCTTAAGGTTTCTAACTACTTGAGTCATCTCACTGGACCATTCGGGGGGATTCTTACGAAGCCTACTGAATAAAGGTTTACAAATTATTCTAAGATTAGGAATAAACTCAGAGACATAGTTTAAACATCCTAAGAATCTCTGTAATTGATTTTTATCTATTATCTTATCCGGGAACTTATCAGAAAACTCTATAGATCTACTGATGGGGTGGATGGTTCCTTGATATATCTCAAAACCTAGAAATCTAATCTTATTCAAAAATAATTTCATTTTCTTAGCAGAAACAACTAATCCATTTTCTTTTACAATGTTATAAAACTGATCTAAATGCTTAAAATGCTTTTCTATGGAATTAGAAAATACTAACACGTCATCGATGTACACAATAATGAAAGCAGAGAAAGGATTAAAGATATCATTCATTATATGCTGAAATTCAGAAGGGGCATTTTTTAATCCAAATGGCATGACATTCCACTCATAATGACCAAAAGGAACAGTAAAAGCAGTCTTATACTTATCTTCCTTAGCAATTTGAATTTGATAATAACCAGACTTCATATCAAATTTTGAAAAAATAGAACCTTTCTGAATTCTAGTAATTAAATCTTTTTTATTTGGGAGTGGATATCTAATCCATCTAAGAACCTTGTTAAGGGGCTTATAATTTATTACCATTCTAGGGGCTCTACGTTCTCTTTCATCCTGATTAAACACATAAAAAGCAAAACAACTCCAAGGTGATTTACTAGCTCTAATTAAACCTCTATCTAATAATTCTTGAATTTCCTTTTTACAATACTCTAAGGTTTCTTGGTTCATTTGAATAGGACGAGCCTTAGTAGGAATTTTCTTTTCATCAAAACCTTCTTCATAGGGTAAAGTTACTACATGTTTCTTTCTATCCCAAAAAGCATTAGGGTGTTCAGCACAATTTCTTTTTCAAATTTTCTAAGTAGATTACTAACATGATCAGCAATTATCGGGGTCTCTAATTGTTCTTCTATAAGCTTATAATGTATCTCTCTATTAAGCAAATTAATATGTTTCTGTTTAGACTCTATACGAACATCTTTAAGCATTCTAATTTCTTTCATCCTAATTGTACTAACAAATTCAAAACAAATTTCTTTACCTGAGACTTTTGTTCTCAAACTTGTATGATCAACAGAAAATGGATAAATTAAAGCTAAAAAGGGAGTACCCAAAATTATAGGTTCAGAAATATTTTTTACTAAAACAAAAGGGGTTTTAAAACAGATTTTATCATTACAGATTTTAACAGAAGATATTTTATATTGAATATTTAAACGAGCACCATTAGCACCTGATAAACGTTCACTAGTTTTTTCATAATACTGGGTTGGAATTAAACCTTCCCTAATACAATTAGAATCAGCACCAGAATCAATTAAAGCAATAATATCTAAATGAAACTCATTTCTAATACTTAAATGTATTTTACATTTCCATTTTTGTACTGGTATTTTATTAATAATATGCAAATAACTACTTTCTAGATCTTCATTTATGTCAGACTCACCATCTACAACTACTTCCTTACTTTTAGTATTAACAAATTGTAGACTTTGCAACTTTAAAACATCTAACTCTAAAGTATTATTCTTTTGTTTTAGCCAATTAATTTCTTGCTTTATATTCCTAATTTCTTCCTGTAAATCACTAACAGTTACATTAGGTTTTTCAACTCTAAATCTACCCATTATTTCTTTAAAATTGTAAGGCTTTACTTCACTAGTTTCTATTCTATGCTCTTCATGATCGATTAAATCTCTTAATTTTGACACATATTCGGCTCTAATATCTTGATCTTCTATCTTTTCTAAAACATCTATAAAAGCTTGAAACTTATCTCTACTAATAACATTTACATGCTTTGTACAGGCAGAGCAATCACATAAACCAATACCCAAACAAGTGTTATTGTCATCATTAGAAGACACAGAAGAGGATTCTATAGCATTAATATTATTATCATCATCAATAGATTCATCAATAGATTCATCAGAGGAAACATAATCTTCAACAAGCAAAAGACTTCTCAATCCTTCTTTATATTTATCGTCTATGTCCAGCAAGTTAATTTTCTTTAAAACTTTACAATTTTTTGCCATATGACCAAATCTTCCACATTTAAAGCAAGTAACGTTTGCAGGAGAAGAAGAAAATTTTCTTTTGTCTTTTTTCTTTGTGAACTCAAATGGGCGTTTTCTAAAATTCTTATGCTTATAAAACTTCTTTTTTGGAAAATAATGCTTAATGGCTCTTTTCTTTTTATGACGAGAAGAAGGGGCCTGTAATTTCTCAAAACCATATTGTTGACAAAAACTTCCTAATTCTCTTCTATTATCACTAGTTTCCTTCCTAACCTTGGACTGCAATTTTAAATCATTACAAATATTTAAACCTTCCATAGTTATAAAATTAATTAATTGTCCAAAAGAGATTTGAGAGTAAGGAACAGTATTAGTATTGAGTTTTGTTTTAAGAGATTCTCTAACCCTTTCAGCAAACAATTTTGGTAATCCAGCAATAAAACGTTCTTTCCAAAAATCTTGAGCACAATCAGGTCTTACAAATAATTTTGTTAAAAACATATCTTTATACCAACGAAAATCAGACATAGTAGGACAACGTAAATTCATCAATTGTTCAGAAACTCTTTCTTGAAAATTAACAGGGTCACCTACAAAATGCTTTGTAATTGCATAAATTAAAGTAGCAGTAATATCTTCAATAACATTATTTCCTTCTTGTTTAACAGAGTTAAAAATCACAGCTTTATCATTATCTCCTAAATAATTATCCCACCATCCTTTTAATTGACCAGTAAATCCAGTGGTGATCATTGTAGCAACAGACTTATCCCTATTACCTTTTATTTTACAAGCAGAAGCATACATAGTCATATTTTGCAAAGTATCTAAAATTTGATGTTCACTTTGACCATCTATATTCCATTCAACAATTGAATCACCAGAATAACTACTTTCAAGATACAAACCTTTTTCTTCAAACTGAGTATCAGGGTAAGTAGGTCTAGGATAATAATTTCTAATTCTAGCATATGAAGTACTTAAATGTACTTAAATGTTCTAGTTCCAAAATTTTGAAATAGATATGATATTTGTTGATAAAAATTTGATATAAATATATATATATATTGTAATTAATATTAATAATATATTGTATATATATTAGAAGGTTGGTTAAGAAAAAACAAAGAATTGAAGGAGAGAGAGGAGGTCACGTTTGCTACTTGTTGATTAAGGGTGTTTGTGTGTGATGGTTTAAATTATAAATATATATATGTGTATAAAAGTCTGAAATGAAGACCACAAATGTAACTTGGGGAGGATGAAATCATCATCTTAGCGAATAAGAATGGATGGACATGTGGCATTGGAGGATTGCATCTTCTATAAATTGGCAAGTGTTGCCGTAAATGTAACATAAGAAATTAAGAGAGAGAGACCGAAAATTTAGAGAGAAAGAGAGAGATGATCCCTGGTGAGTGAGAGAAGCCATCAGAGTGATCTCAATCATGGTTTATTTTTTCGTATCCAACTGAGAGACGCAATGGTATTTACATAAACAATAACTGAGGAAAGTCACCGGGGCAAGTGACGAAAGCCACCAATCATCAGATGGTACTGCGAGAGAAGCCATTACCATAACGTAAAATGTAAAAAGTGAAAGGTAAATTTATGTGTTTGAGCTTGAGATTATAAATTTGATGAATTATTATTATTATTATTATTATTATTATTATTATTATTATTATTATTATTATTATTATTATTATTATTATTATGGTTATGGTAAATTACACTTTGGTATCTTATTTTTTGCATCGTTAACACTTTGGTATCAAAATTTATATTTCTGTTAAGTTTTGACGACAAAGTCCCACGTGACCATCACGTGCACAGTAAAAACACTCAAATGTCCATTTTCCTCTCAATTTTCATGATTCAAATTATAAAATACTCCAAAATTGTCTCACTTCGAATCTCGGTGTTTTTTTCGATTTTTGAGTGTTTTAGTATCCGAATCGTGAAAAATGAGAGGAAAATGGATATTTGCGTGTTTTTACTGTCAACGTGATGGTTTCGTGCGATATTGCCGCCAAAACTTAGCAGAAAAATACATTAAGGTACTAAACGGTGCAATGAACAGGGTACAAAAATGTTAATTTTGTAAGAATAGGGTACCAAATAGATCTGATTGCGGGACAAACTCACTAAAAAACTGACAGGCCTTTTAGGGGTGTAACACAATAAATTTGGGCTCGAGCCCCTTTTTTGCAAGTCGGGCTCGACTCGTTTTTTAAAATATGGGCTCTTTTTTAAATGGGCTCATATTCACTTGAGTTTTTTTTTTTCAAAAAAATGTATGAGTTGCACAAATGCACATCTAAACTTAGAAGATAATAGTGAGAGTGAGATGAAGGAGGAAAATACTAGTTTTTGGACAATAAGTACTCACACTTATTTTATTCTTTAAAATAATTGTTTATATATATATATGAAAGGATATAAAAAACCATCATTTTTCGTAACTAAAAGCATATAGATAGGATATTTTTTATATATGTAAATTGTTATATATATATATATATGTGTGTGTGTCAAAGTGTTGGAAATAAATACATCAATCCAAATTTTACATCACAAAAATAATTTATCACAAGTATATATTCTCAACGTAAGTCATAAATTCATAAACACAATTTAGACAACAAAAAAATATAAGTTTCCATAAACTCATAAGTATAACATAGTAAATCAAATTAAACAAATTTCTATGTTCAAAATTCAAAGCTTCCAGCCCTCAATCAATCTTCAAGTCTTCTACTCCAATATTTTTCAAGTTGGAAATTTCAATACCTTTCTTTGACATAACAAAAACATAATATTATTGCTCCTCAAACTTATAAGAATGAAATAAACCATGAAAAAGAAGGAAGTAAATTTTAGTACCTTTGACATAACACAAAAAAATTTCCTACTCCTCAATCCTTGCAAATTATCATACCTTCGATATAACACAAACAAAACATTAGTGTTTTTTTTTTTTTAATCAAACTTACAACATGAAAGGATTGAAACAGAGGAGTTAATTAAAACAAAAGAAAAAAAAAAAGACTTACCACATTAAAAATCCTTTGCATCAATAATGATAGGAATTTGAGAAAGTAAAACTTCATTATTAGAAGAAGGTGCATCTTTAATTGGAACCTCCCCCTAATTGTAGCCTTTTGTACAAAGCCAATCCAATAGCCGCTTATTCTTTCCAAAATTTTACAATATCAATATTAGCCTCAAAATCTTCATTTGGGGTCCTTCAAGTAAAAGTCCAACTCTGTTTTTGTTGTTTGGCTTATTTTCTTTCTACTCATGAATTGACGAAAATCTTCAAAGCCATCAACATGGACAAATGTTTTTGCTACTTGATAGGTTACTTTCTCTAGAATTTATTGAAGACGATCTACAAGAAAAATAGTAATTGGAGACGTAAAAATCCATCTCTAAAAAGGGTGAACCAAAAATCATATATAAAAGACTAAAAGCAGAGCACATCTCCTGGTTGCCTGCCACGTGTCACTGTGACTTAAATTTTCATAAAAACTTTTTATGGCAATTCAACCAATGATAGCATTCCACATCTTCTATCATTTTATTTAGTATTTTTAGATGATCAATTTAGATACACATGTCAATTGTGACACTAAGAGAACCAATCACGTTTGATTAATATGCCATCAGTGCATATAAAAGTTTGACATGGATTTATTACCCTTTTCGTCATATTAAATTCGTCTAGGCCAAGTTAAGAATACACATGGGCTATTTATTGTGATTGCAAGAGTATGATCAAGATGGATCACACAACAACCTATATTTAGAAGGATTTTTTCATCATATTCAATTAAATTATGATTTTGGCCAAGTCATATTTTAATCAAATTGATTGGTATTGAATGCATTTTAAAAACATATCATATCTGATTAATACTGATAATGAAAATTGAATCATTTCCATAAAAATTTTGCATTATAAACTCCCATGATCATTGTTCTTCCAACACCAAAATTACACGACGTAATATTGTTTCGCAACGTGACCTAGAGGTGCCAGTATGATGAACCAAAAATTTGATCGCGTTTCGGCCATTAATCCTGTCATTCGTCCCAACTTCACAATCAAGGTTCGCATTGTTCGTTTATGGCACCGGGCATCGTACAGCTATAATAAATCAGCGGATGCAGGCGAGGGCATGATCGAATTCGTGATTTGTGACAATGAGGTGATATGTGATTTATTAATTTGTAACTTATATACTGTGTTTTCATACCTGTACTAATTTTTATTATACTATAATGAGTCTGAAAATTTAAATTTTCTATAGAATGCATTAATCGAGGGAGTCATACAGAGCCGTTGTATGAAAAAATTTAGGCGAGAAGTCAAAGAAGGTCAAGTGTACATTATGTCGCAATTCGGAGTGGGTCACAATACGAGCAATTTTCGTGCTACCCATCATGATTATAGGATCATGTTCCATAAGAGTACTATGGTCGTCAATCAACTCGATGATCCAAGCATTTCTCGATATGGGATTGTCGTCACACCGACTTCCTCCATATTTGATAAGGACACCAACTTAAATCACTTAGTTGGTTAGTATGTTTTTTTTTTGTAAACATATTAACTAACGTAAGAAATATGTTATCTGATATATATCTATATATGTTTGGATATGTTTTTTGTATTAATCCAGATATCATGGGAAAGTTATGTGGCGTACATTATTTTACTGATGATAAAGATAATGCAAAGAATCGCATAGTGGTCGACATTCAAGATAAGGAGTGAGATATAACCACATTATATATATATATTATGATTCTTCATTCGTATACAATATTATTTGCAATTAAATCATATTTTAGAGATTCTAATTCATATCCTTTAATCCCTTTTTCATAGGAAAAACGTCATATCCGTCACACTTTGGGCCCAATTTGCAGATCAAGTGATGCATTATATGTCTAATCACAGCGATGGTCCCATTATTATGGTCGTCCAATGGGCTCGAATCAAGGATTTTAATGGAGTGCGCCAGGTGACAAATTCTTATTATGCAACCCGTGTTCTAATGAATCTTGATATTCCTCTCTTCAAAGAATTCAAGGATTCTCTCGGACCGGATGATTTGATGATTCCGAATTCAACTTCTTCGAAAAATGCTAAATCACTCTCTGGTGAATCGGTGGTTCACGTCAATGACCTATATGAAGCATCCGACCAAACCATTTGTTCTATTGTTGCTACCATCCTGAAGGTTGATACTGACTTGGGTTGGTTTTACGAAGCATGCAAAAAGTGCTCTCCAAAAGTCAACCCGTCTGGTCGAGGCTTCCATTGTGACAAGTGTTTCCAACTTTATCCGAGTTGCCAAATAAAGTATGGTTTACTTCGTGTTCTAAATTTGTTCAAATAATTTATAAATTTGATTTTATCTTTTATAATGTTTCCATAACACTAAATTGCGAATTATGACAGATACAAAGTGCATATCATGGTGATTGATGATACTGGAACTGCGGTTATAACACTTTTTGATAGAGAATGTGCCAAATTCCTAGACATGACAGCTGAACTGTTGGGAAATCACAGAGGGAGCGCAGCGGAAGGAAAAATTAAAATTCAAAAAACAAACTTAAATATGCTAACTCT
>QANZ01007064.1:0-20090 GCA_003254925.1 Chamaecrista fasciculata
TGTATAAGTTGGCATAAATTAAAGGAAATTTAGGGATTGCTTTGATTTTCCTATAATAATTGAGACGATATTTGTTGAATTAAATAACATTTTATTAATTATCATTTTGGGAGTGATTAACCGAAAAAAAAAGAAGAAGGAAAAGTCAGATTGATATCTAAATTGAGGAGAAATATATGGGGATTTTAATTAAGAATCATTTACCCGTATATATTCATGTATTAATAAATGGTAATAGGTGGAAAATAGATTCCGAAAATTAAGAGAAGCCAAAATGCACACATGGCAAGCATGTGATTGAAGTATCCTCATGTTACTTCAGGATTAAACATATAATAGATTATCACTTCAAGGAGGAGAAAAAAACTCTAAGAAAATAGTTATAGCATATACCTTTTATTTTTAAAACTTAAGAAATATTTTCCAATAGCACATACTTAAATACGATATTTACATATATAATTATTTTTGTTCATTCAAATTATACCAAATGTAAGATTTTAAGAGGCTACTGTTTTAAAAAAATGGTGTATTCCAAAGAGTTTCCACGCATGCAACATTTAGTTACACTTTGATATGATCAACCTTTTTCCTAAATATTATATGTTAGAAAGAATTTACTATTTGATCTTTGAATTTATACTGAGTCAACTAATCAGTCCATGAATAATTAAAATATACGATGTGATCATTGAAAAGTTTTAATTGTTAACTATTTGATCCTTAGTGACGATTTGGTCCCTGAATTTGAATTGATTTTATATTGTTTAGTTTTTGAATTTATATTTAATTAATACTTTTTGGTCCTTGAATTTGTATTTTTTAGTCCTCAAGGACCAAATCGTTGACAATTACAATGATTCGAGGGTTGTGTAATATATTTTGAATATTCAATAACTAGTTAGTTAACTCAATATAAATTTAAAAACCAGATAATAAGTTTTTTCTATAGGTTAAGTACTAAATACTATTCCATATAATAGCTTTTTCCTTTCTTAAAAGAATTCCAAAAATATAAACTTATACAAATATATATGATAAGGTTACAGCTCCATTGTCAGTCGTTGTTCAATGGGAATTGTCATGTGAAGTGAATGATGGAACATATTTTGTGATTATTCAAAACAAACACTATGAATGGATGATAATAATTTAGATCCATTCTGCTATTTCTGTGTGATAAGATAAATGATAATAATGCACAGAATACTATTATCTAGTATAAAAAAGATTGATTGACAACAATGATTTTCTGTAAAAGTCCATTGATGTAGTTGATTTTCTTTTAAAAGCAAATACTTTTATTGTGGGATGCTTTCCTTTCTTCTCACAATACAAACTGTTCTAGTCAATAAAGCTAAGATGTTAAGAGTTCAACTACTTTTGGCTATCTTCAACACAGACACTGCATAAAAGCCATTTTCTTGGTATTTTCTTTTTGTATAGAAAACAACATTATTCTAGCTGTTGAATGGGATACTTTAGACCAAAATAGATAATATATTTTCTCTCTCTTGTTTGAAAGAGGATTTCGTTGCAATGTAATGTACTGCATTCTAGAGAGAAAAATTAGAGATAGAAATAGTGTAGATCTCATCTATTTGAAAGATGATTATTTACAATGTAATACACTTTTAAGGGAAAAAGAAAAAGATAGAGAAAATATAAGTCTCATTGTTCAAGACCTAGGTAAATACATATATATTTATTAGAAGACTTTCTCATCATAGTTAGATACACGATGAAAAAATACACGATGTCCTTCTCTCCAAATGGCAAAGAGAAGGATACTTCAATTTTAAGAAAGAAGGCAACACAAGGTTTGGATACTTCAATTTTTTTCTTTTAGAAAAAATTACCCTCGTCATAATTTTACCAAGAGATAGATAAATTTCATGTGCTTTTTAGAGGATGAAAAATCCAAGTATCCAACCACTTCAAAGTTTGTCTCGTTATTAGTTAGGCCTGGCTATTTAGTTAACTGATAGGCCTGGCTATTTAGTTTTTACCTACCCATCTAATCAACTTACAACTAACACCATTTGGGGTAGTTTCTACATCATACAACTTTTCTTAACTTGCTAACCAAACATTGAGAAGTTAATTGAATATGATATCCAGCTTTAAAAGATTTTGAAGAGACTTGGAAAAAAAACCAAAGAGAAAAAAGTTAAAGGGAGCATAGTAAGTGAAGCTCTTCCACACGGCCACATCCATATGGGGTGCATCTCTGATTCTGTTTTCAAAGCATGTTTTTAAAAAATAAATCCCAATTCATTAGATAGATATATTATTTCTTCACTAAGTTGATTTTTTTTTTTTTTTGCTTGGGATGAAATCCGAAAGTTGATTTCTGAGTGACAGGTAAATGATATTAACAATGATGGCGCGCGCAGTATACAATTATAGTTTACATTTGGTTTTTACTGCACTTTTGGTTCCCCCCAGCTTTGAAAAAGTTTCATTTTGCTACTTCTAATTTAGAAGTAATCAATGTTATCCTCCTACTTTCTAAAACAATCCAATCCTGTCCCTCCATTACATTCCTTTCCAAAATTTAACACCAAGTTTAAATTTTGGATGCCAAATTTGAGTGAGATAATAATTCCCAATAAATAAATAGCATCCAAGTCCACAAATTGCTAACATTGACACTAAATTTTGGATTGATGATATGATAGAAGAGCTAGCAGAACTAGAAAATACAGAACTAAGAGGATAATTAAGATTAAAACATTTATGAAACTTCAAGGGACCAAAAGTGCATTCAAACATAATATATTGGGAATGGCTAAGAAGAAAGATGGGCCAGAAAAAGGAAGACAGTAAAATAAGCAAGCCAGCCACATGGGGATGTATGTATGTATGAATGTAATTATGTATGTATCCGACAGAGACAGTGTTTTGTTGCTTGTATGGAAGAAATGCCAACAAATGAATCATCATGATAAAGCTGGCAGCCCGATTTAGAAGGAAGAATCTTGGGGTGCGTCCCATGAGCACACACATGGGGAGCCTGTGCTTAAAATTTTCCCGATTCAAGATATATGCTATAAAAAGTAATGCCCATGTTTAAAGGGTAAGAAATTAAAACTTAAAAACACAGATTCATCATTCATCATTCATCCATTCATTCATTACCCCTATATCACCATTCACAATTCCATCATCATTCACCATTTTCACCAATCATAGCAGCAGGCTACTCTAGCTTCTCTCGCACCCATTCGACAAAATTGTCGAGGACCAATGGCCAGGCCTGTTCTGGATCATAATTACTTAGATCTGGAAACTTTATCTGTCAAATGAAAAGAATAATGTAATGATTGCATGAATGAATGCATTTATTAAAAAGCACAAAACATTGTTTAGTCCACCAAGAATTGAATCATGAATGTATTTTTTTTCTCCATGACCTCACTTGATTCCTACCTACTACTTATCTTTTAAGACAAAGATGCGCATGTATGGCAGAACCCCTCTATAAGTGAAGCCACCATATGACAACATTATACTAGTAATATGCATGTCATCAAGAAATTTTAATATGAAAATGGTATGGGATATTAAGTTTTCATCTCCTTTTTAAAAGTCTAGCAATTTGCAAATCACAGGTATTTGCCTTTTCTATTTTAAGAGGGTAAATCTGTGCACTCAAGTTACATATGCAGCCTTTTATAGGTAACATTGCAGCCAAGCTTGCTTGATTGTGGTAAACAGACAGACATTGAAAGAGGGGCTAAATCACTCTTAAAAGTAAGTATAGAAACCAGCACAAATAGCTGAACTCATCGGAACAATCATTAACTCTTACAATTGAATTATGTGACTTCCAGTTATTGAACCTAAAAGGGTAGAAGTTTTAACTCCTTATTTCAAAGCGAAGACATTGAGAATGATTAGGTCTTTGCAATGGTAACAGGTAATTGGTAGACTATTTTAAAATCAGTTTGATTGTATATACATCTTGCATGCCTCTGTGCAAGCAAAACAAGGTGAGTCATTGTGTGCAAAAAGCAGGTGTTGTAAGAGAGTACTACACAACTACGATATGAAAAACTAATATTTATGTCAAGGAAAAGGAAAAAGAACTCCCTGTGTGATCATTTTAAACCAAAATCTAGAAAAGTATATAGGAAGAGAGTACCTCATTGCAAAACCGGAAAAATCCCATCCATTGATCCATGTTTATAACCTTGTAATCGTTCTGAGTCTGCAATAATAACATGTAAGAATCTTTACTATCTTTAATCTATTTATTTATTCCTTATCATAAAGTCCAAGTAACTATATTTTAGGAGTAAACCACATTAAAGGTTCACAAGTGGGAGTATACATCTTAATGTCTATATGACACTAACCAAAGAGCCAGCTCAATTTACTCATCCCCTCTGGTTTAATATCTCGCTTTAAAGGGGGAAAGATCGGATAGGAAAAAGAGGAAGGAAGTAAAAACTGTGTTTATAGAATACAACATCGAAGTTTTCTGGTTTGCCAGTCTCAACCTATAAATCATCAGGTTATTCAATCATTTCATGGTATCGTAAACAAGTGGTAATCCACTGTCTTTTTTCTAAAATGGAAAAAATATTTTGTACATCAAACTCTAGATAGTATATTCACTAACAGTTGAAGTCTCAGGAAACCAGACAAAAGTAGCTAAACTTGATCCACGCTCTATATCATGTTCATGTCCATCAAAAACTCAGTTATCCAATAATTCCACAACTATGATGGTATCAGAGATAATAATAATGCATAAATCCATTACTCGCCTTTAAATATTCCACAAAGTAGTGGACTTGGGATGGAAATTGGGAACCCAATACAAGAGTAAGTAATTGACAAATGCTCTCTATATCAATGCTTTTCTGTTTCTCCTCTGACAAAATTAGAATAATTAGAGATAAAACATAGGTAGAAATAACAAAGAAAGGAAAGAACCTGCCTAAAATTAATTTGCACAAAACCATATCTACCGTACCTGTTAAACAATATCGGAATGCATAAGAATAGAATTCTGAAAGATTTGATGGCCGCATGACCTTTACATGTCAAAGAACAATATCCATCACTACGATGCTATCATCACAAACTAACAAATACAAGACGTAATTTTGCATAAAATTATCACAAAGAGTATTAATGTGATCACTATACCTCCTTTTCTAAATCCAGAAGTGACTTCTTCATTTTACTTATTGTATCAGCCCTTACTGCTTTAAGGCCTCTCCTCCACTCCTCCTATAAACTTTTAGGGTTAGTAAGTTGATTTAAGTATAAGAACTGTTGTAAAGAGAAACTTCGAGACAAAACTCTATACTGCATATGTTACGTTTAAGGTGAATAAAGAGTGCATGCTATGTCAATTGTCAAAAACTGAAAATAATGCCCAAGGAAATTTCAAGGAGTATGATAGTAAAATTTTTCCCTTACCAAGGTAAAATATCCTTGCTTCTCAGCTCTCATTTTCCTGGCAAATTTAATCTCCATCAAAACTTAATCCCAAAATATCAGAATGATGCATCAAATGAGCATAAGAATAGTTTACCATGCAAGCATCAAGATCCTCACATCAGTGTGATCCACCTCCATATCCGCACAGAGTGCTTCAATCCCTTCTGGGCTGCATCCAAAATAAAAATTAACATAAATTAGTTTTTTTTTCATAAAAAATATTTAGGCGAGGGGATGGGGGATGGCGCCCCAGTTCAGGGTCAGGGCAGGTCTCCATGCTCAAAGAGCACTTACAGATAACCCACCAAATAAGGCATCACCGGGAATCGAACCCAAGTCATGCAATTGTCATTGTCATGCAATTAACATAAATTAGTTGCTCTAACATTTTAAAAGGCAGATCCATATTTAGCTGTATGCACATAAGAAAAAGTTATTTACTCTCCTATACCTAATTTCTAGCATCTTTTAAATCATCTAACTGCATTTGATCTGATTTTTTGAATTTCTTCTATTTGCTGCGTTTAGGTACATCATAAATGTCTTGATTCTTGTGGTAGACACCTTAGGACAATATATCTAGAATTTCCATGCGTCCTATATTTCTAAAACACCTGGGAATTAGGAATCCCTAATACCAAACAACCACAAAATGTACTTCTGTACACCTATCATGTTTTTCATACATGACCTCAGACAGATCAGCTAGGCAGGCACTAAAGGTGAAACTTGCCTTACCACTCTTAGATGTACCATATTAGTCCTGTCATAAAAACCACAATTGAAAGAATGCCTCTTGCTCACTTTTTACCCATGTCTTAAATCTGAATCAAGAATGACTATTGAGCAATATAACTCAGAGATATACAACGATAAAACTCAAAAGGAATTACAAACAATAGCATATTCTTGGATGAACATAACTTACTCAATCAAACCAGAAGACCCATTGGCGTATGAATAAAATAGATTGTCAATCCTTTCTGATTCTTTGGAACTTGCTTTACTTGAAGCTGAAAAGAAAAAAAAAACATACCAACTTCAGGACTGCTTAATATGCAGGAAGAATCCATAACAAGATAAATTTAAACCAGCTCAAACATGTAATTGAATGAAATTCATAAAAAAAATCTTGCATTTCACATTCAGGAACCGATCAATTGCACAAAAACGCAGCTTATACAGCTGAGAAACAAGTATCCAAAAAAACCCTTCAATCAATACCTAGAAAGTTTCACAATTTATCATTCATTCTCTCAAAACAATCAATTACCGCATCAAATAGCGAACAATAACGAAGACGGTAGTACCCCTAAGAAAAGGGTCCGAAGAAAAATCAATTACCGGTGCGAAAGAGATCGGCGGCCGAGGAATTAACGGAATTGGACTGGCCAACCTTCTTGGAGGGAGTGCGACGCATCTTGAAGAAGAAGAAGAAGTCGAGAGGGAAGAATCGAGAGAGAAGAAGGCGAATTCGAGAAACGAGCGAAGGACGAATCTCCGTCGCTCGAAATCCAAAAGGGGTCGCCAATTCAGAAAATTGAGAGGGATTCGACGTCGGATTCAAAATCGGAATTGAAATAATTATAGGTTGTGAAGAGAAGAGACAGAAGAAGAAGAAGAAGAGAAGGCGATAAAGAGAAAAACTGAATAACCATGAATGCAAGTTGACTTGCGATGAACAAGAGCCATACTTTACTGCTCTCTCTCTCTCAAAATGCAAAATTGAAAATTAAAGTCAATTTTTTCTTGTTTATAATGACCTGGCCCTTTATTTCACTGCGCTAAATAGGTAAAAAGATTTGTTATTTTTTATTTGCAAAAAAAAAAAAAAAGATTTCTTATTGGTTTTGCCATCAAAATGCAAACAAATCTCATAGATTGATTGTTATGCGAGTTTTAATATATATATATATATATATAAATTTCTTATTTTGAGAAAATGTATCTTATAAATTTTGTTATACCCCAAAAGAAAAACTTTAATACTATTAACGTAAATAAATAAATAAAGAGTAAACATACACTAAAGGCTAGAGTCTCAATTTGGTCTCATATCTTTTGCTCAATTCTCAATTTGGTTTCATATTTTTTCTTGTTACACTTTTGATCCCATATATTTGGGCTAGGTTCCAACTTGGTCTCATATTTTTTTTGTTTCAAATTTGATCTTATATCATTGGTTCGATTGCAAAATTGGTCACATATCTTTGAGTCAAATGTAGAAGTCGTCCCATATCTTTTTAAAATGATCAACCGTAAGTTGATCCTTTTGCAAAGATATGAGACCAAAAATAATATGAGACCAAATTGGGACCTTTTGCAAAGATATGAGATCAAAAGTGCAACAAAAAAAGATACAAGACCAAATTGAGAACTAAACAAAAAAAATGGGACTAAATTTGTACTTTGACCTACACTAAAAAAGTAAATATACAAATGGTTAAAGGGTCATTTTGGTCCTAAATGTTTGCCCTAATGTTCATTTGGTCCCATTATATTTCAAAATGTTCAAATTGGTCTTAAATGTTGGCAAAATGTTTCATTTTGGTCCTAAATATTGGTAAAATGTTTCATTTTGGTCCCAAACTATAAAATTTGGTCATATTTCTCTCATCTCTCATTTCAAGTTCAAAGGACTTGTTAACAAGAACTTGTAACTTTGAATTCGTCACTTTCGAATTTGAAACAAGAGAGATATGATCAATTTTGCTTGTTTGACCATGAAACGAGCGGTCTATTTTTAGGACCGATTTGACCTCATTTGCTGAAGACTCCAATTAGATAGAGAAAACACTATTTGAAAACAATACATAGCTCTAAACTCGTCACGTTTGAATTTGAAACGAGTCATATTCAATAGTTTGGGACCAAAATAAAACATTTTGCCAACATTTAGGACCAATTTGAACATTTTGAAACATATTGGATCAAAATGAACATTTGGACCAAAATGACCCTTTAACCTATATAAATTTGATATCTAAAGGATACGGATTAACAATTTAATGCTTAAAAATTTTATTTATAAATTTTAGTCATTAAAAATCATAGAGATGATATAATTTATTTTTTTAAGTCTATTTTTTAAAGACTAAAATGAAGAAAAAAAAAAAACTAAAATGTCTTAGTATGTGATTTTCGAGGGTAGAAGATTATGAATTAAACTTTTAGGACTAAATTGTTAACTGGTCTTATATATTCATTAATCAGTATATTTACTTAGTTCAAAATCTAATTTTGGTCCAACAACTATAAGGTAAATTTCTCGTTGGTCTCTCAACTATTTTTCGTTTAGTTTTGGTCCTCAAATTATTTTTTTTATTTCACCATCAATCCAAAATGTGAGTTCATCTATTTTTTGTCATTATCTTTGATTTAGACTGTTGAAATTGAGAACTATTCTCTTATACATGTTCTAATAAATTTGTTGACCAAAAAATATTCTCATTAATCACAAATTGAAGATAAATTTATGATTAATTTTTTTTTTAAGAATAGAGATTTTTTTCTCTTTCACAACTCGCAATTCATTTGCTCAAACAAAAAAAATCTCAATTCACTTAATTAGGATGTATATACGATAGAAAAATTGTCTAAATCAAATGTCTAGCGCAAAGATAATAACAGAAATAAGATGAAATCAGTTTTGAGAATAATTGTAGAATAAGTGAAAAAGTTTAAGAACTAAAACAGAATAAAAAAATAGTTTAGAGACCAAAAAAAAATTATCCTATAATACAGAAACCAAAACGAGTTTTGGCCTATTTACTTACTTATATTTTTTTTTTGGTCGACATTTACTTGCTTATGTCAACTTGCTCTCTTATTCGTTTATCCCCATAACTTCAAAACGCCAACTTTCAAGGCCCAAATGCAAATCCCAACAGTTTGCAGCTGCAGTTTTTTTTTGTCAGAAAAAAAGTAATACCCTGTTTCTCAAAAAAAAAAAAAAATTAACTGTACATTGGTGAAAGACAGTTGTTCAAATTTCAAAACTTTACTTCCCCATTTCTGGTGTCTTGTGTTTTTTAGCTAATTTTTCTTCTAGAGACTCCTGAGTTGTGAAGCATAGATAGTGATAAGACACTATATGGATACAAACGATTAAAATTTCAAAAATTACATTATCTATCAATGAAATATATCATGTGTAAATATCTTCTATTTTTCACTAGAGTCGCGAAAAAAAAAATATTTTGATACTTACACATTGTATGCTTGTGAAACATGAACATGTGTGAGACAAAAACACTCCAAAATAAAATACTCGTACTTCATAGAGAAGCATATATGATTCTTCAGATTTTCTTGTAGTTTGCTTGATTAAGAATTAGTTGGAACTTGCGATTTTGCTGTTTTTATTCTTAGTTTCATTCCCAAACAAACTTCCTTTTTTTCAATTTGTATTTAGGATTGTGTCCAGAAAAATGTATTTAATTTGTATTTAGGATTTTCATAGAGCAAAAGAAAATAATAACAAATGGATGTGTTGTAACTTGTAAGCAGCACACCTTATGCTGCCTCAATAGCTCATGATTAACCAGTAATGAATTTTGATACTTCTGATTGAGAAATGGCCATTAATCTTTGGGGCTGAAGTCCATAATTCTTATTGGTTGGGGCTTGATCCAGCTTAATCAAGGATTTCAAGTTTGAGACTTGAGAATGTAACTGGGATAAATATTTTGTCGAAGAACTTTCTCATCCTTGTGATCTTGCTCGGTTCAAATAGGATTAATTTTCGCTTAGACTGTTAAAATAATAGGTGGAAGACTGTAAAAAGAAAATAATGCAGTAATCACTAGTTAATATGTGTCTGTATCACACACAGAAAATAGTAGTACATTTTACACTCAAGCGAAAGATTTGTGGATGTGCTAGAATCACAACAATTGCATAAAGTTAGGCCACAGTTTCAAAAAAGAAAATAAAATGGAAGCATGGTGGCCTGAGTGTCCACTTAATGCATGCTTAATTCTGATATATAGTACTATTGTCTTTATAATAATTAGTGATCAACATGATACATAAAATTGCAAATATATAATAGTATACTACTTTCTTAAGACGTGGAGGTAAGAAAATAAAGGGAGGAAATGAAGGGGCTAAACAAAATATGTAGCTGAATGACTCAATTATGACCACTATGCTACTATTTCACACAAAGACACTCATGGCCTTTAGTTTTCTCATAACAATATGGACCATCAGTTTTTCCTCTTGTTTTTGTATTTTCAAAGATTGCTAATAGGACACCAACAAGTGGTTGGTTCAAGTGCTAAGCGACTTGGTACCACTTAAATAAAGTTCCGTGTTCGAGTCCTTGTGAATGCAGTTACCCTTGTTGGGAGACTCACCCATCATAGCCAGGTGCGCGACCTGGGTCGAGTCCAGATTAGTCGAGTGGGTCGAGTCCAGATTAGTCGAGGGGTGGCTTCGGATACTGTGCAGGCCAACTAAAAAAAAAGATTGCTGATAGGACAATTTTCACAATTGTCCTGTGAGAATCATGATTCTCTCTCTGTTTAATAGCATGTACATCAACTTCTACTATATATATAGGTCAGAAAAATGTATCTTTTATTCTCCTGCTTCTCATGGTGTCTGATCTATCTGGTTCAAGTTGCCCCACTAGACGTTTTAGTAGGTACTTCCTTCACTTGTGGATTATCTTAGACTAAATTGCAAAAGACTCCCCTGAACTTCGATTACTATGCAAAAAGTACCCTGAATTTTTAAAAGTGACCACTGACCAAGACTCCCTAAACTTTAAACTTTGTCCAAATAATCTTTTTTGTTAAAATTTTCATTGAAAAAATCAATATTTTTATTTCTTTTTGGCTTCTATTAATTATAACAATAGTTAAATTTTAATTTAGATCAATGTAAAATATATACAACAATAATCATAAATTTACAAAAAAAATTGATTTTGTTTTAATAAAATCTTAAGAAAATTGGTTATTTTGCAAAAAGTAAAAAGTTTTGGAAATCTTTTGTCATGAATTTTTTGCACAGTAACTATAGTTCAGGGGGAGTTTTCTGCATTTTAGCCATTATTTTATGCTTCACCTCGCATTTTCTAAGATATTAGGACACCAGACAATGAAATCCAGTGCAAACTCAACAACTTCCTGATGGCTGTGGTATCTGCTGATAGAAATTCAATAGTCTTCAACTTGCTGAATGTAATCCTCACGTAATGCTTTCACTTTTCTCTGTTAGTTTTTCCACAGTTTTGTACTCTGCAGATACAAGTTTTAGTATTTAACGTAACATAGAAGATTCTTTACTTTTGCTCTATGCATGCTTGTGAAGGCAATAGCTACTACAATCACAAAAGTTGTATCCAAGATCTTCTTGATCTATATTCAGTAAAATTCCTCACAAGGAGAACCATTAAGAACTATATATTCTTCCAACATATATATATATATATATATATATTCCTTTCTTTTGCTCAAAGTACATATGAATCATTGGAGGCATGCATTTTTTTTTCCCTAATAAATAAGCTAAGAAGATTAGTAGCTAGTAGGATACTAGGATATGTTAATTCAAACCTCATTGGAGCCTTTTTATACAGAGAGAAGAAAGAGATATACTGAGTCACATCTTTGAACTTCCATTTGGTAATATCCCGATATGTTAATTAGATTTCATATGTCAAATTCTGATTTGGTCTTGTTTAATTTCATTTGTATTTACATAACATCTCACTTTCAGACTCTTCTTTCACATCTAAACGGTTTCTCTTGGGTTAACCGCTATCCCTTACAGGCAAAGAAGGAAACTTTCTTATGAAAAAGAATTAAAAAAAAATGAAGGAAACTTTCTGAACATGACTTAGGTATGAGTGTTTGAATATTTTTTATTCTTTAGTCCTTCATTAGTAATTAAAGACTTAGAGTGTAATATGTTGTCTTGCTATGTAGGGCACTAGGGCCGTTAAGCATGTTGAGGCAACTTGCCAACTCACAAAACTAACCCAATTTGTTAGTTTGGGTTGAATTAGCGAGTTGGTTTGAATTAAAAAATTTGAGCTAATTAACTGTAGTTTTGAGCTAGTTCAACTCAACCAAGATCGTTGGCCGGTAAAAAAAATAAAAGTAAATATTCATTTCTCATTTAGCTAAAATTATATTGTGGTCTCTCAAATATTATTATTTTCTCAATTTGGTCTCCTTATAGATTTTTCTTCTCAATTTAGTCCCTCAACAACAAATTGTGAGAGACCAAATTGAGAAAAAAAAATATAAGAGAGATCAAATTGAAAAAAAAAGTTAGATAAAAAAAAAAAATATATGGGTCATCTTGTCAGCTTAACCCAACCCAACTCAACCAATTTTTATTTGGTTTGAGTTGATTTGTGTTAATTCAATTATTTTCTTCAACCCAACCTATCAAATAAAATAGTGAGCCTGAACCAACTTTCCCCTTAAATCTAACCCAACCCAATTCTTAAACACTATGTTGCTATGCGAGTGAGTCTCCCACTTGAGGGTCCTGAAGTGGGAGACTCACTCGAAGGGATCCAAGCTCGTTGCTATGCACCACATGTTATCTTTTGGAAGGACATGTAAATATGACAATATTGTTTTCTTACCTATGTACATTCAATTCAATAATAGTGATTTTATATGTTGGCTCGCCATTTCTTTTTATTGTTTACACAAATTATATATATATAGTAGTTTAGTTTCAGTACAGCTTTTGTAATCCTTGCTTCTCCATTTCCTGATCAGTACTCTCATCAAATAAGGAGATCCACATTAATGTTGCAGAGAATCTGTATAATAACTTGCTTAGTTAAAGTCATATATATGAAGATGATTAACAAATTTCTAAAGGGGCAGCTGCGGAGATGGTTGTCAAATTTGCTAATTTTGAACTTTTCAACCCGAATAACCTGATCTGCGCGAATAATTGGATTTGAGGGATGGGTTTTTTTTTTAATTTAAATTAATAATGACATGTAATTACATAAATACAAAGTCTTATCATACATACATCATAATACAAATATATAGTATAAGCACCAACAATGATTTGGTGCAGTGGTTGATGAGTTACACCTTAAATGAGAGGACTTAAGTTCAATTCTTAGAATCAATATTGTTGGGAGAATTTTAAACTGCTCTCTCCAATTCCAATGAAATTAATCTTCATCTAAAAATAGATAGGCGAAAAAATTTTATAATTTTATCGAAAAATATATACATAATATAAGCATATAATAAATCACATATATATATATATAAAAGATCCAATTAATAAGTCATAAATAAATAACCCAAATTAATCAAATTTGCAGTTTGCAAGTTGACTCCAACAATTACTCAACCAAGAACTGGATGGAGGAGCATTCTAAATTCTAATGAGTCATGCCATATAGGTTTTGGTGTAGGCTGTGAAATGGGCTAGGCCCGCCCAGGCCCGTATGAGCCCGCCTTTTGACGGGCTTTGCACGGCCGGTTCATTTATAAATGAGCTTTAAATGTCATCCTCATAATTGTTCATATATGCTGGCGGTCTAAACAGGTTGGCCCGCGGGCTTTTACTTTTTCCAAAAAAAAATTTGATCACTTCTAATCCATCTCTCCTCCACCTCCGTCCCATAAACAAACCAACATGACTCTCTATTTTTTAACAAATTAGAGATGTCACTTCTAATCCATCTCTCACTAAAAGAACCACAAGCATTACAAATAACATTAAAAACATAAATAGAAGGAATTCCAAGCCTAGCTGAACCAGCATCCTTGCGATGACGAGGAAATGAAGAATCGTGATTGAATGAAGAGAAAACCTAGGGCGAATGTAACGGCAAGAAGAGAAGAAATTGAAATGTCAAATGTGAAACCAAGAGGAAGTGGGGAAAGCATGTCCTGATACTCTTTTTTGTTTTGATAGTCCTATTTTGGTGTATTAAACAGTGCTTATATATTATTGTAATCAATGACCACTACCTGTTTGGTAACTGATGAAAGAAAGGGTACAAATTAAATTAAGACTGATTGACACTCATAATACCGTTGGTCTCAGTTTGGCAAATTTCTTATTAGTGCCTACATATATGTTTTTGTAACTAGCATTTGATAAATTCAAGGTTAGGTACTTAGGTTTCTGCTCTGTCGTGTCACATGCCACAGATTCAAAGTTAGGTTTCGTGTTTATATTTGTGGATGTATATATATATTCATATTCATTGGATCCTTGACCTTTGAGCCTTGTCTCTCCCACCTGTCTATCGCCCTAAACATCATTTTACAACCATATATTTCTTTTCAAATTTTGGGGAAAAACTTTTTTCTTTTTCTCTTAATTTGTGGCGAATGAATAAGTAAATTATTCAATAATTAAAATAGGGTAAATTACACTTTGGTACCTTGTGGTTTGACCCTATTTCACTTTGGTACCCTGTGGTTTGAAACTTGACACTTTGGTACCCTGTGGTACTCTCCATTATCACTTTGGTACCCTTTGGAGCTATTTTATAATTTTAACCATAATAAATTTTACAAAAATTACATATTGACCCAAAAAAAATTTTAAATTTTTCATATATTTCTTTTCAAATTTTGGGGAAAAACTTTTTTCTTTTTCTCTTAATTTGTGGCGAATGAATAAGTAAATTATTCAATAATTAAAATAGGGTAAATTACACTTTGGTACCTTGTGGTTTGACCCTATTTCACTTTGGTACCCTGTGGTTTGAAACTTGACACTTTGGTACCCTGTGGTATTCTCCATTANCTACACAATTCATTGCATTCTTTGCATGAATGAGGACATTGGTTCGAATTAGTACCAAAAGAAAAAAAAATAGGTTGCCCTTAAAATTAATATATTTCTTAAATTAATTTTTAGATGTTAAATTCACAAAAATAATCAATAATTTATTTATAAATAAATAATCTTTTAAGTTAACAAATTATTACTATTATACTATATGTCAATGGTGGGGTGATGGAAATACGAGCCTTGACAGTATTTAAAGTTGTATGTATACAGGCTTTCCACGTACATCTTATACTGTGAGAAATAAAATATTAGGATTTATTTTAACAATATATGATTAGAGAGAAAGGCAGGAAGGTGTGTGTAACACATGCATGATGATGATGTGCATGTGTGTGCTTAAGTACGTACAATGCTTTTTCATTATATATATATATATGTATGGTATTGTACGTTACATCACTTTCAATTTCAATATCAAGTTGACTCTAATTAGTGGATGCACTACAAATTGTAATCAATATATGACTTCAACTATATTTTTTGGAATAATTTTTTATAAGAAAAATAAAAAAAAAATATTACGAAATATTATATTTTTCTACAAAATAAAATTTTATATGTCAAGAAAAATTATGACATTGTAGCATTTTGTGAACTGCTTATCACTCTTTTTTTTCTCTCTCTAGCTAGCTTCACAAAAAATACAAAAGATAAGAATAACTTATCCATCAGGCCAAACAAAAAAAAAAAAGAATAACTGATCCAATTCCATTTGATAATAGACGTGATTCATGAAGTATTGTTACGTGCTATTTTTTCAATATAAAAAGTTCTTTGAAAAATGACATAAAAATTTAAAATTATAAATTTTGAAATATTTTTTTCAGCAGAAAGTTAGTAATTATAAAATTAGTAATTGAAGAGTAAGACAAGGTTTGAATTTGATTAAGGGAACTTGAAGCAGGCCAACGAACCCAGTGGAGTGATGCGACATAAATCTTTGTGATGCATTGAATATTAAATATTAAGGCCAAAATATACTTTTGGTCCTATTTTTTTTTTACGTTTGGAGTAGATTACAATATAGTTCTTTTTTTTTTTTTTGCTAATTTTGGCCCTACAAATTTTTCAAAAGTTTCGCTCTTCAGTCCCGACAACTAAATGTGGTCATATTTTTTTCGTTTCAAGTTTGAATACGGCGAGATTCATATGCCTTTTAACATAACATGTACTAAACCTTTGTCTTAATTTAATTGCATGATTTCTATCAAAACGGAATGTGATGAATTCGAAATTACATATTGTTTTTTACGAGTCATTTCTCTATCCAATTGACCATTAACAAAAAAAAAAGGTCGAATTGGGCACCGAAAGCGAATCGTTCATTTCACGATCAAATGAACAAAGTTAATCATATCTTTTTCGTTTCAAGTTTAAATATTAGTTCGGAGCTATAGATTACTTTTGTCGAGTTATTCTTTGTTTTGCTCAGATGAGATTGTCAACAAATGAGGTCAAATCTCAAACTCACTTTTGGGTCTAATTTGAGAAACATATAAGAGAAAAAGTGTAATTAAAAAAATATAAATGGCTAGATTGCAACTTACTCCAAATATAAGGGACTAAAATTATATTTTGGCCAATATTAAATATTAATAGCAGAAGAAGAAGACTCTTTGATTTGGACTGTATTATAATCTGTTTGGCCCACAGAAAATAAGTTGATAATTCATTGAATAAAGTTGGGCCTACAACTACATGTTCATGTATGCATGGATGGAAGAGAATCAATGTGTTTCTCTTTGAGTATTTGTGAAGAAAAGGAAACATAATGCCACAGAAAGTTTTCTCACCATTATATATTATTATCACTTCTTGGGATTTATGTATGATTCTCTATGCACGCGTAATCTTTGCTTCTTCTTTTTTTGTTTCTTTTTCAAAGCCTTTTTGACATCTAGAATTTTATTTTATTTCTTTTAAAGTTCCAGATTAAGAATATTGATATATCCAACTTAAAGATGAGTCATACTAAATATAGTAATCAATTTTCAGTTTTCCCAATACGTACAAAACTGTGTTTGGTGTGGGAATTGGTCGGGTTCCTCATTAAACTTCATTCATAATAATCAATTTTTGTTCGTATAAAGTTTTAGTTATTTTTTCTAAAATATTACTAGGGCCTATCTGATTCTATTTTCATTTTTGCATATTTAAGAATAGTTTTAAACTTGATTTTAAAAACATTGGAAGATAAAAAAGAAAATTTCTGTTTGGAAAAATATATTCTTGAAATTATTTTCAAAATCAAGAAGTAAAAAATATATTTGAAAAAGTTATTTTGTAAAAATAAATTTTAAAGTACAATGCATATATATATTTCTTTGTTTTTGTTTATTGAATTTTAAAAATAAAATTGTACTTTTTCCCTATAATTGTTCTAAAAACATTAAGCCATCAAGCAAGCTTTTTAAAAAAAAAAAAAAAAAAATCAATTATACTTTTAAAAAACATAAGAAAATTAAATAAGCCCTTAATCTTCTTAATTTTTCCACAAAACATGTTTTCAAATGTAACATGAGATTTCAACTTTTTCATCTAATTTCTGATAATTCTTCCTTTTTTCTTAAACCAAAATAAACTTAATTCCCATCATGATCAATCAATCAATCAATTTTTTTTACTAAACTAAACACAATATTTAATAATATTTAAAAGGCTTATAAAATAACTTGATTCATGCATGAATCATTCCTTTGCACTACATATGTCAGTGCTTGTTTGAGTACTACACTTTAATTTCTCTGACATATATATTCTGGATCTGATAATTCTTCCTTTTGATCTTGAGTTAATAACAAATTTAAGATTTTGATACAGTAACATGACTTTTTGAAACCATGGTTAGTTAATTACTGCATTAATTGTTATGAAGGTTCCATATATTAATTCATCATAATTCGTACTAAAGCCAGGTAACTTTCCATTAACCTTAAACCCCAACGTACAAGAGAAGAAATGCTTATAATTCTTGTATTTTTATCTTGAAATTTCCATGAACAATACATTAAAGACTCAAAGTAATTAATTAAAAGAAATAATGTAAGTTAATGAAATGGAATTTTTATAGACCACTAATCATGCATGCAATTTATTACTATTTAACCTTCAATACATTGAAGACACAAATAATTAATTATTAATTATAAAGAAATAACATAAGTTAATCATGCAAAGGGAATTTATATGGACCAATAATCATGCATGCATGCATGTAATATATTACTATTTAACCTACAATTTAATTTTAGTAAACTTTCTCAGTTGTCTGGCCAAAAAACTTAAAAAGAACTTTTTTCATTTGAAAAATAATATGCCAAAAGTGTAAATTTGGTCTCATATCTTTTACTCAGTTCAATTCCTAATTTGGTCTCATATATTTTTTTGTTGCACTTTTGGTCTCATATCTTTGGGTCAGGTCCCAATTTGGTCCCATATATTTTTTTGTTGAATATTTGGTCCCATATCTTTAGGTCAAATGCAGAATTGGTTCTATATCTTTGGGTCAGATGTAGAAGTGGTCTTCATATCTTTGTAAAAGGATCAACTAACGATTGATCATTTTGCAAAGATATGAAACCATTTCTGCAACTTGATCAAAAGATATGAGACCAAATTGGGACATTTTGCAAAGATATGAGACCAAAAGTGCAACAAAAAAAAGATACATGACTAAATTGGGACCTGAACAAAAGATATGGGACCAAATTTTCACTTTTACCAAAATAATATTACGGAGAGTTAAAATTTTCAAGAGTTCAATCTTTTTATCATTTTTTTATTTTCTCTCGGATATCCCTCACCTATCCCTGTAATGGTCGAAGCAAAGACTAATCACATTTTGGGCCTCAATCGAAACAATTAGAGCCTTCCCAACAATGTCGACTCTAAGGATCGAATGTGGGGCCTCTCACCTAAGATACAACTCGCCGACCACTGCACCAAATCATTGTTGGTCAATTTTTTTTATCATTTGATCATGTTTACAAGATCTCTGTATATAATTATTAGAAATATTTTATAATCATCTCAACATAAATCCTAAAACAATCCAAGGATAAAGAATTTTAACTCTCCATAAGATTATTTTTCCCAATTTAATCCTTTCAAATTTAAACTTGGTATCTTGAATCAAGATAATTATATTTTGAAAAATTAAATAAAAAAGTTGTTAGTATTTTTTAAGAACATAAAAAGTAATTCAGTGCACTTTTTAGTTACATGGAAAATTAAAATTAAAATAGTTATATATGTATACCAAATTAAATTAAATCTAAGATATTATATATATATATATATACCAATGAAAAATAAAATTTGAGTAGTACGTCCAAATTATTTCACCGAGTTTTGCCAGCTCTTTCAATATTATATCTTTCCATAATCATTAAAAAAGTATAGTATAATTAACATTCATTGATCAAATATCTAAAAATGAGCATCATATATATAACACTTAATTAAAGCCGTGTTTGAGAGGGCACACATATATAGACAGAATAATGAAAGGGATACTTAGGATACTAAAAATAAAACACATGTACGTCTAAGAATGAATGTGTGGGTAACCTTTCCATTTAAATTAGGCTTAAGTGCACTTTTGGTCCCAATACTATGACTAAGGTTTCAATTTGGTCCCATAACTATTTTTGTTGCAGATTTGGTCCCAAACCTTCGCAAAAAGTTTCACCGTTAGTCCTCTGTTCAATTCCGTCCAATTTTCTCCGTTAAATGTGACGTGGCATGCTGACTGGGATGCTGACGTGGCAAAATCAAATGAGATGGAGTAAGTTAGGATCAATATGTAACATTTCATAACTTCTCTG
>QANZ01007064.1:21779-63511 GCA_003254925.1 Chamaecrista fasciculata
TCCATCTCATTTGATTTTGCCACGTCAGCATCCCAGTCAGCATGCCACGTCACATTTAACGGAGAAAATTGGACGGAATTGAACAGAGGACTAACGGTGAAACTTTTTGCGAAGGTTTGGGACCAAATCTGCAACAAAAATAGTTATGGGACCAAATTGAAACCTTAGTCATAGTATTGAGACCAAAAGTGCACTTAAGCCTTTAAATTATTATTCTTTTGGTCATTTATCAAAAATTTACTATATTTTCATCTATATATACTTTAGGTCCTAATCCTATATATATACATATATATCAGCAGGCAGGTGTCTTGTAATTGCCTATTTTTGTGTTTTTAAAAATAATTTTGCAGACTTACTGGTCACCATTAATGTATGAAGCTTCGTGACTGTTGCTCTAGTGTTATGATTGACATAATTATCATTGTCATAATATTATTATTTAATTATTGGTATTATTATTATAATTAGTGTTTGTGTTGAAGTAGTTACGTTACATATGGAAGAGTCTTCTGGTACGCTATGAAGAACTTAATTATTTCTACAAAAAAATAAAAAAGAACTTAATTATGATAAATACATGAGAAGGGATATATACTACACGTGTTCTGTTTACTCAATAGCCAAGTTAATTACTTTATAAATAATTAAATCATGTGAATAGTTAAAAATATAAATAATTAAAATAATACTGTTGCATTGTATTAATTATTGTCATGTAGATGATGAAGACAAAATATGCTTGTAGTTATCATGCAGAATATATGTTTCTCGATCGATGGCCAATAATTGTTAACAATGTGCCTGAGAAAATCATATCTTATATTATATGGCTCCACCCCTTTCTGGTCTTCATATTTTAAAATTATAGTACAAAATTAATAATAAGAGGAAAATTATTATTTGATCCCTTCTTTTTTACTATGTTAACGATTTAGTCCCTCTTTTATTTTACATAAATATTTACGTGCCCATTAGGACACGCAAAGCCTTTAGTATAATACTATTAGTTGGCTCATCTACTAGCAATTATATATATTTTACGTAACCCATTTTTTTTATAGGGAATATCATGGGTGTCCGAATATCATCTCTTACAAGTAGTTGAGATAAATGTAAATGAATTAATTATTTATTATGGCTTGCTTCACTTTCTAAAACGATCATAGATACATCTATTTAAAAGTCTGTAAAATTTGTCTTCTTCTTCACCATGCATGGGTAATTGTCAAGTTGATTGAAAGCATTATAAGGGTAAAATATAATATTAATGTAGTTCACTTACCATCTTTGTTTAATTCATGGAAAGCATTGAAAAAACAAAGTCATAATTAATTTACAACTGCAAACGAAAACAAAATTCAGTCATGGATTTTTTTTTTATTTATCACATGCATCCTTTATTGAAATAAGGTAAGTTTCTTTGATAGATGATCGAATACTTTTATTTTTAATAAAAAATTTAAGTGAGGGGATGACACCCGTCAGGATAGGCCTCGGGGCCCAATGAACATTAATAGAAGTACTTACAGATAACCCATCAAATGAGGCATCACCAGGAATTGAACCTAAGCCATGCAATTGTCATTGGAAGAAGGTGACCAAATGAACCAAATCTCATTGACATATATTATCGAATAGTACTAGATAGTAGATATAGACATTTCTCGTAACAAAGATTTGAACTTAAATTCATCACATATCAAGAGAGGGGTCTCTTTTTTAGAACAAACTTCTTCTATTAGTTCATAAATTTTATTTTGCAATCTTTGATATATAATAGAATATATATTATACTATTAAATTAATTAATTATATATATATATGTATGTGACATATTTATATATATATATATATATATTAAAAGACTTGGACTTGGGCATCAAGTTAATTTCCAATTCAGACTAATTATTTTTTGAAACAAGACAACTGATTTAAACAGACAAATACGTCTTTTTGAAGTACTCTTTCACATGAACAAATTAAATATGTCTGTTCACATGAACAGAAATGTTTGTTCATAAGTTTCTTTTCATACTTTATAAATTAAACAGTTCCAGGGATTTTGTTTGTATCCTGAGAAAGATATATTGTGGATCCTCCTATAGCACAGACATAATCTCTTAAAAGAAAGTATATTACTCACGCCTCAAAGAAAGTATATATTGGGCATGCATGTATCAAAATTCTTCTTGCAAACATGATCTTTTATTTTAAAAAAATATGACATAAATTATAAAAATATACATATATATTAAAGAATTATTTTATTTTATATTTTAAAACAATTAAAGTTTTACAATTTCATAACTTAATTATATCCTATAATTTATCAATACAATTTTCAGATAACAACAAAATTGCATATATCAATATATATTTATATATTCTGACCAAATATATATATATATATATATTCATTTACAATTTGCTTGTCTAGGAAATACAAAAATCAATATCAATATATATACCAAATGTTTTCACTTTTCACTCCATAATTAAAGTACTAGATTCTCAATGAAACACGCACTTTAATTTATTGCCGGCGTTATGAAAAAGACAAAACTACGTGAATAGAATAGTACAGGTAAAAAAAAAAATAGGGGTGTTCCATCGATTTTGACATTTTTTTTCAATCAAACCGAATAAATTGGATGACAACTAAAGCCATCCAATCAATCCAGTCATTTTAGGTCAACCAAACCAATCCAAACCGACTTTAATCGGTTTCGATTGGATCGATTAATCGGTTTTCTATATATTCATTAAGTTAAAAATCTAAAAAATACAAAATATATAAAAATCTAGAAAATATAAGAAACGATTAGAAATTGTAAATTGTAATGAAGGATGAAGGTTGAAGATAAAGTGATGAAGGAAGGATGAAGTGTACAACTATGAATTGTGAAATAAAAAATGAATAAATTTGAGTGTGAAGGAAGACTAAATAGAGAAAAATAAAAAAATGAAGAAATTAAGTTTAGAGATAGAGATGTTTTTTTATTTAATATAATATAAATAATATTTAATTATATTATTAATATGGTTCGATTTGGTTTGGTCGGTTTTTTGTTTTCAAAACCAACCAAATCGAACTAATCGATTTTCATCATTAATTTTCATCCAATTCAACCAATTAAATGATTAGTTTTAGTCAATTTTAATTGGTTTATATTGGATTGATCGATTGAGTTTGGATTAGATTGAATTTAAACGGCCCTAAAAAAAACGTTACACAAACAAAATACAAGGGTAGGCACACTGGCCAAACACTATATATACAACATGCACTATGCACTTTTCTTATTATAAAGGCTAAAGTGTACTTTTGGTCCCATAACTTTGACAAATATTTCAATTTGGTCTCATAACTTTTTTTGTTGTAATTTTGGTCCCATAACTTCTGAAAATGTCCCAGCATTGGTCCCAAGCTGATTTCATCCATTTTTTATCGTTAAAGATGATCTGACATACTAAGTTGAATGATGACGTGGAAAATATGAGTGAAATAGATTTAACGGCAGATAATGGATAAAAATCAGCTTGGGACCAACGGTGGGACGTTTTTAAAAGTTATGAGACCAAAATTGCAACAAAAAAAGTTGAGACTAAATTGAGACCTTTGTCTAAGTTATAGAACAAAAATTGCAACAAAAAAAGTTATGAGACCAAATTGAGACCCTTGCCAAAGTTATGGGACCAAAAGTGTACTTTAGCCTATTATAAATTATTTCTACACTATCCAATTCTTTTGCTCATATTTGACTGAGAAATTTTACATGAATTACAGTAAAGTTTAATTAAATGGAATATTATGATTAATAATTGGCCAAAGTGCAAATTTGGTCCTATAACTTTGCTCCAATTCCCAAATCAGTCCTATAACCTTTTTTGTCTCAAATTTGGTCCTGTAACTTTGCTCCAGTTCCCAAATCAGTCCTATAACTTTTTTTGTCTCGAATTTGGTCCTATATCTTTGCTCTAGGTCCCAAATCAGTCCTATATATTTTTTTTCTCAGTTTTGGTCCCATATGTTTTGAAAACCTCCCACTGTTAGTCCTCTGTCTATTTTAAATTATAGTTTAGTCCTGAAAACTTCAAGTCCCTTTTACTTTAGTCTCTGACTATCAAAATGAAAGTGAAAGAGCATCCCTGAAGATTCTCAAACCTTACATCTTGGTCCCTAATCCATGAATTCTTCATGAAATGGAATAGAAATGCAAAAACAACACAAACTAAAGCAAATGACAGAGGGACCAAAACTGAAAACGCAGAAAATTTAAAACCCACCGGAAAATGGCCCAACCTTGCCGGAAAACGTACGGAAATCGCCGAGAAACTAAAGAACTCATCCAAAAACTCCAATCCTCATTGAAATCTCACTCAAATAATCGCCATCAAATGTTTTAAGAAAAAATTGTCGAAAATTCAAACTTTTGAGGAAGGAGGTGATAGAAAAAATGTAAGGGATTTCAGAACTTCTCTCTCAGAATCACCAAATGTAAGGGAATTTTCTATCACATCCCTCCTCAAAAGTTTGGATTTTCAAAAATTCTTTCTTAAAGCATTTGAGGACGATTATTTGAGTGAGATTCCAATGAGAATTGGGGTATTTGAATGAGTTTTTGAGTTTCTCGGTGATTTTCGTACGTTTTCTGGTGGGTTTTAAATTTTCTCCATTTTTAGTTTTGGTCCCTCTGTCATTTGCTTTAATTTGTGTTGTTTTTGCATTTCTACTCCATTTTCATGAAGAATTCATGGATTAAGGACTGAGATGTAAGGTTGGAGAATCTTCAGGGATGCTCTTTCACTTTCATTTTGATAGTCAGGGACTAAAGTGAAAGGAACTTGAAGTTTTCAGGACTAAAATGTAATTTAAAATAGACAGAAGACTAATGGTGGGAGCTTTTCAAAACATATGGGACCAAAACTAATACAAAAAAAGATATAAGACTGATTTGGGACGTAGAGCAAAGATACAGGACCAAATTCGAGACAAAAAAAGTTATAGGACTGATTTGGGAACTGTATCAAAGTTACAGGACCAAATTCGAGACAAAAAAAGTTATAGGACTGATTTGGGAACTGGAGCAAAGTTATAGGACCAAATTCGCACTTTGGCCTTAATAATTTATTAATAAATGATAAACCGCCATAATTAATGACTTTTATTACACATATATACGTTTTTTTTTTGGTGAGTACACGTATATACGTCATTATATATAAGAGTTAAGCGTTTAAAGGGAGTAAAAAAGTATATAATTGCTTTAATATATAGTCTGATGTTTTCAATAATTCACTGCAAATTGTTAATCGTTTTTTGGTGTGATGGTTGCTAAGTATTGGAATTGTTAAGTATTCATTAATGTTATTATTTACTTTTTTTTATATGTTTCTTTGTTTTTGCAATTAACAAATAATTTAAATTTGTAATACTATTGGTTGACGAATGCAAGTTTTTGGAGGATGTGTCTCTTTATTAGTTAGATCTTTACATATCATGCATCCTCTTGATTAATTAAATATCTTAAAGTCTAATTGATTTTATGTCATTTATTGAGGTTGCTAAATAGATAGAAAAAAAAACTCATCAACAATAATTCGTAGTTTCGAACTCTTCAAAATCGAATTTGAAACGAGAGATATATAACCAACTTTATTTGTCTGAATGTGAAATAAACGACCTACTTTCGTAGTTTAATTTGACATTATTTACTAATAATCTCAATAAGACAAAGAAATTAAAAGACTTGTCAAAAATAACATATAGCTCAAGACTTGCTATATTCAAACTTAAAATGAGAAATCAAAGATAGAATTATTTAATCGTTAGGACTGAAAAATGAAACTTTTAAAAAATATAAAGAATCAAAATCGCAACAAAAGAAAAGTTAAAAATTCGAATTATAACATATCAAATTGAAAGATAAGAGACCAAAAAATTACATTTTGACAGAGAAAAAAAAAGTAAATCACAAAAGTTATTAATATATGTGATATAGTTTTTAATTATATTTAATTGAAGAATAAATGATGAAAAAAAAATTTGAGATTTGCATGGAAGAGAGGATGCATGGACTTGGTTTTACCATGTCAACTATATACAGACAAGTTGGATGTGTAGATCCAAAACTAGGCTCAATGCATCCATCCAACTTTTTTTCTTTTTAATTTTTAAAATTTTTTAAATTTGTCCTTTCATTCTCTATGGAGACCATATCCTTATCTCAAAGACCTAACAACTAACAACAATGGCTCCAAATAATATTTTTGTCTTCTTCATAAATCATTTTTTATATATCTGTCCTTGGATCATACTGATCATCTCCTTCCTCTAAATAAATTTAATTAATTAATCATTGTTTAATTTCTGGACAGTTCAGAATTCCCAGTACGTAATTAAGTTCAGTATATTTCTAAATTTTCAATTATTTTAAAGTTCTTGTAGTTATTATAAAGTATAAAAATGAGATTATATAATTAACTTTAAATTTATATATGCCACCACTATATATGAGAAAAAAAGAAGAAAGCATATATTTTGGTCTTTTCCGGTGGTTCTAACTTCTAATAATAAAAATTATAACTATAAATATATGACAAAAAAATTAACTATATAATTATAATTAAAAAGTAATTCATCAACTCTATTATCTTTAACTTTTGTTTTTTCTANTTGATATGTTTTTTTTTATATAATAAAAATATAGAAATAAAAGTGGCATTCAGTAAATTAAAGTAGCCGTTACAAAATGTAGGAAAATAAATTACTCAAGTTTTAAGTTTTTGCTTTTGGAGTGTGCAAAAGGTGACTTTAGTTTATATATTTCTTTTCCTAGCTAATTGTTTTGACAAATTGGTAGTACTTATTAATTAACCCATCTGCATCAGTACGTCGTCTCACTACCTTTCTTTGCTGTCAATAAATTTTCAAAGAACAAAATGAAGTTTGTTAAAATTAATATATGCATGTATTATAGAATTGATGAGAGAGAAGTGCATGCATGCAGTGATGCACGTGACCTCAAAGTTTATATACAAGGCCTCACTATTTTTACACTCATCTCAATAGTCATCACAAAAATTTTCAGATTTATCAATATATATACATATATATATATATATGTATATGTAAAGTTGTATAAATTAGAGTATACATCATGCTTCATCATTCACATTGGTTCGTGGTTGTATGAGTTACGAAAACTACTAACTCGCACGTGACTGACCTAAACTTTGAGACAACAAAAGGGAACAAGGTCATGTGGGAACCACATGCATGCACTATGCCTTTCTTTGAGGTTGTTGTCCATTTACATTTATTCAGATGTAATTAAGACACAAGAAGTCCATATTGTTTGACATAATTATTTTACTATCTTTTCTATCGATGTTATGTGTAAATTATTTTTTTTTTAAAAAAAAGTTTAGGTACATTGAGTCTCAAAGATTTATCAAGAATTGTTTATAGAAGTATTTATAGATCACTTACTAACAAAGTCCTCACATTGGCAGTAAGAATTAAACTCGTGATCTTGTGAGTTATGAGTCGACTCCTTACCAATTAGATTAACTTTTGTTGACATGTGTAAATTAATTTGACTAGCTATAGGTTGACTACCTATACTCTTATTCTTATTAGTTAGAAAAAAAGTAAATTTTATTATTACATTTAAAAAATTATACCAAACTAACATTAAAAAAAATAATAATATCGCTTACTTACCAAATTTATATTATATATATATATATATGCAAATATATTAAATGTATCTCATATACTTTTTAAAAAAATTCTTAACTGCCTAGACAAAAATATCATAGTTATTTCATTTTTTTTTTCTCCTTCTCTAATAAGTAATATCCTCCGACCCCCATCCAAATATACATCAAATCGATCAAACCAAACAAACTCTTTAATTGATGCATGCACAAAATTGTAATATATGGCTATAGGAAACTTATGAAACCTAGAGGCAATATATATATGAAAGATATGGTCAAATATAGCAGCTATTGGTAGTACCCTACAAACAAAGGCAACACAACAAGACACAAAGTTAGAGAGAGAGAGAGAGTTTATATATATATATATATATATTGGGGTGATGTGAGCCACGTCCTTATGTCCACTAACTACAACAACACAAACACACTAGATTACTTTCCTTGAGACATGCCATCTCATTCAAAATCAAGCATGGATTGTACTGAAATAATTACCATATATCATTATATTTTCTGATTATCATTAAACATGATTGATTATATATAGCTACCTATACATATATCATCATTCCCTCTCCTATACCCTACTGCTCACTGATTTTTTCAGACACACGATCTTCACCAAAATATTATACGCTAAGGCGATTGGATTACATGATCATACATAATATATGACACTCGAAATTAATAATTAATATCAACATTTCTTTTTCGTATCATTGTATATTAAAAGCATATTATAATGCACCAAATAATGAAAAATCTTGGCACTATTTGTACTATGTTTGGCATGTGACGAGTAAACTACTAAATTGGTCCCTGGATTATTGACTCGCTGTCAGATTGGTCCTCGAATTTAGGAAATTGAGAAATAGGTCCCCAAATTTTTCTAACGAGTCAAATAGGTCCCCGAATTTTTCTAACATTTGTCAAATAGGTCCTTCTGTGCATGTTATTCGGGGACCTATTTGACTAACGTTAGAAAAATTCGGGGACCTATTTGACTCGTTAGAAAAATTTGAGGACCTATTTGTCAATTTCCTAAATTCAGGGACCAATCTGTCAGCGAGCCAATAATCCAGGGACTAATTTAGTAGTTTACTCGACCATGTGAAGGTGATCATTCAAGATTATTAAACTTTTAATTTGCAAATGTCATCAAGTTCAATTTTTTCTTTATCCATGCATGATAAATAATTGTAAAAATGGATGCAAATAATGCTCCCTCCGATTCTAGGTATCTGCTTTGTTGGAGGGTATTTTTTTTTCCAAAATATCTGATGTTTAACAAAATCAAGAGAACATTAAGGACTCTTTTTCTAATTCTATCTCTATTAAATAGTTACTAGAAATTGAATTAGTGAGAGTCACTATGAGTAATTTAATAAGAGTAATTCAGTCTTTTTACATTAGATTTATCTTCAATTTAGGTGATTTAATGATTTTCTTCATTTGCGTGTATTAACCTTAAAAAACAAATATTCAGAACCAGAGGGAGTAACTCCTTACAAAACTAGACTACGTAAGATTGTAGATACATTAATTATATGTCATTCATAAACATAATTATTATATTAATATACATGTAAATCAATAATGAGTAATTGGTTCAAGTGATAAGCGAATAAGATCTCATTTATCGCAGTCCCAATAAGATTCTCATAATAACTAAAAACGTAATACGAGTTAAGTTGAGATTAATCAAGACATAAATGAACAACTAAAAAATTAAAATTTATGTCAACATTACTTTTTAAGTTATAAAAATAAGAATACTAAAATATTAAAAAATGATGATAAATAGTTCTTTTGTTTTATGTGATTAATATATAAATTTAGAAAATTAATAACTACAAAATCATTTATAATATTATGCATTTTATAAAGAGTGTTTTTTAATATTTGGTTTGGCAATTAATTAACTATCAATTTCAAATCACCGGCCTACCTGTCTGCTTGTGAGAGTACTCACTAATATCTAACTCAAACAAGCTTGTTTGACTGATAAGGAGTGATCAAAAGCCAAGTAGACCCTTAGAAGTTACCAACCTAATTATTAAGTCTAAACTAAAATTGATGCTTCTTAATTTCCAAAGAATGTGTATTATTAAGTCTTAACTAATTAATTAGTTGTATATTTAGCCGTGAAGACCCTGTAATGATCACTTCCACAGAAAGCAAGATTAATATAAATTCACTTTGGTTTGTGAACAAACTTCAAAATTATTGTATATCCTATTCTTAGGATTCATCACGCTTTACTTTAATTTCTTTTTTTGCAGATTCCATATATTCCATGTTGAAACCCTTGACCTTTCTGGTAGTTTCAAATTCTCTCCTAAAGTTCAAAATTACAAATTACGTTATCAAAATTCTATTTTTAACAAACAAGTCTTTTTAGTTATCTATTAATTAATATTCTTTTAATGGTGCTAACTTCTCATATCTCAAAATAAATATCACCAAATTGTTGGCCATTTAATACAATACTCTTTCAGCTACTATATATACTTGATAACTTTGATGAGGTAATAAATGAGGTAGCTAACTTGATTAATTAAATAAAATTGGATAAAAACACCATTTACATTTAGAATTAATCCAAAATTAGAGAATTTTTCATCAAATTTTATCAACCAAGATTGAATTTAGTAGAAAAGATCAATCTCTCAACATAATATAGTAAATTTAAGAGAGAGATGTTCAAATTTAGTACCAATATCTCAAATAAGATTATCTATAAATAAGGATATATATGATAAACAAAATATATATATAAAATAATCGATGGTCTATTTTTTTGGTTACCCATCTAGTCTCCAAGACTTCACCTTAATTAATCCGAATTTAATTCGTGTTATCAACTCGTATTGTCTCAAGAGGTCTTTTTGTTTTTTAAAAGAAAGTTTAGGTGAGTTGGGTCTTGGAGGCTTAACAAGGTCAGGGCAGGTCTCCAAGCTCTATGAACGCTTTTACAGAGATACTTATAAATCGGCTACCAATAAGATCCTCACATCGACAGTGAGAATCGAACTCAAGAGGTCTTTTTAACTACATCCTTACTTAAAAAATAAAACTAATTATAATAATTGTTTCATTCTCATATATATCTTAGTAATTAATATGGTAATGTTAATGATTAGAAAAATTAATATTTTAATTACCCACTTAAATTTTTTTTAATAAAAAAGGAAAATTAGGGGACAAAAGCGATGGAGGGCTAAAAAGCTAGAAGTGGGTCCATTTCTAAATTGATAGAGAAGAATGCCGCAAAAAGGGGGCTTATATAAATCTTTGCCTTCTCCTTCTCCTTTCACTTCATCACTCACAACACCATTCTCATTTCTCACACAAATTACAAAACAAACTTCACAGACACGTTTCGCCTTCTTAAAAAACTTCCGTATTCGAAACGTTTCTTCCTTTTTTTCTTCCTTTCTTCATCAATCATCATGGCTCGACCCCAACAACGTTATCGAGGTGTCCGCCAGAGACACTGGGGATCTTGGGTCTCCGAGATTCGCCATCCCCTTTTGTAATAATCTCACTTTTCCCTATAAAAAACGTTTCTTTTATCTTAGTACTCTGTTTTTTTCTCTTTCTCTCTCTGTTTTGCTCTGTTTTTTTTATTGACGAAACGTTTCTTATACAGGAAGACTAGAATCTGGCTTGGAACATTCGAAACGGCAGAAGATGCTGCGAGAGCATACGATGAAGCCGCGAGACTTATGTGTGGAGCAAAAGCTCGTACGAATTTCCCACACAATCCCAATGAAACACAATCATCGTCTTCCTCGAAGTATCTCTCTCCTACTTTAACTGCCAAGCTTCACAAATGTCACATGGCTTCGCTTTCTCTTCAAATGGCCAATAAGCAAAAACCATCATCATCATCATCATCATCACTACCCCAATTACAACAACATCAAGATCAGCCTCAAGAATCACCAAAGTTTCAATCTTTTTACAACCCTTTTGCATACGGCAATGCCGGCGCCGGAACAAGTTCCGACACCGGCCTCCGGTGGCCGGAGAATCAATGGGTTGGGGAAGAAGGACAAGGAGGTGAATTGGGTCATCATCATCATCATTTTGAACAACAGTTTCAGCCAGTGCTTGAAGATGATCACATTGAGCAGATGATTCAGGAGTTGATTCATTATGGTTCCATTGAGCTTTCTTCTGTTGGATCAGCTTAGCCTCACTCCATTTTTTGCCTAAAAAAATTTACCCAATTTGCAGATTCGGATATTGTGGGTGTCAATTTCAGAACAAGAAAAAAAAAGTCCTATAATGTATTATATTGTAATGTCATGTTATGTTATGTTCCTCTGAAATTGACATCATCAATCAATGTTATAGAGAAAAATCTGAGTCCCCCCCCATCCATCCTTCTTGTCCAAAAGCAACCTCCATTTAGTTAATTCACCATATGTAATAAGTTTTTCACTGTTTTAGTTTAGTCACTTGGGGTTATTAGTAGAAGAGCATGTGGAGCCAAAATGTAGTCATATGAATATGATGAGCAAGTTATAATACAGTAATAGTATAAAAATATATTTTTATAACTTGTCTTCCTCTTTATACTTAATAATTGAGACTATTGTGATTCTTCTTGTTTTATTTTTGTCTCGATTAATCTGAATTAAATTAGGAGAGGGTGAGCCTTGGCGCAATGATAAGGTTGTTGCCCGGTAACCAAAAGGTCATGAGTTCAAATCCTGAAACAACCTCTCTGTCAAGCGGGAGTAAGGCTGCGTAAATTTTGACCATCTCTTAGACCCTACCTAATGAGAGCCTCGTGCATTGAGCCGCCTTTTAATCTGAATTCAACTAGTAGGATTGCACAGCTGGGTATGGTTAGAGAAGATTTTGCTCAAGTAATAATTAATTATTTACCAATTAGATCAACTCCTATCTCATTATTGTTTGAGATTATTGTGATTCTCTATATACATAAACAGGGAAACAGAGGAGTGGTAAAGATTAGGATGGATCATGTGAATGTGACAAAGTTTGAAGATTGTAGTGGTAAAGTGAATGATGATGAATGTGATCTAATCTGTGATCAGTTTGGCAGAGGTAGGTAGTGGAATCAACAGTAAAGAAGACCACGAGCCATGATGATTGATGATTGATGAAATTGATAAGAGAGAGTGAAGGAAACAGAGGATGCAATAGTTTGACAAAATATGATCAAAACACAGACAGTGCTTATTGTCAGACTGATAACTGAGCCACCCAACATTACTATTTTTGCTTTTAATTTTTTACATATGTAATTTCAATTAATATTTAAGTACTTTTTTCAATAAAAAACCAAATTAAACTTAAATTTAATATTTTGAGAAAGTAGAGCCACTTTGGATAAACCCAACTCTCATTAGTCTCAACAATATTGCATTACAGTAAGGAATGTGCAAACACACATGCTGCCAAATTCATATGTCAAAGTGTCACAATTTGGAGCTCATCATGATGAAGCACATAACATATTAGCAATTTACTTGTACTACAAATATTGTTTTTCTTTCTCACTTGCTTTATTCTTATTTTTGTGTTCCTTTCTTGAATTATACCCCTGTTTGTTCTCTAAAAGCGCACTACTTTTGACCCACGTTACCCTTTTTTGCTCACTAACCACAAGACACATATCCATTATAATCCACCTATGACTCCTTTTCTAAGGGTTTCATCAAGTCCCTCGTAATATTTCCTCCTTTTTTTTTTTATTTAAATAACTTTGTTCTATCCTATTCATACATATATAGAGGTAACCATAAATAACAATGTGGTATCATTTATTTATTTATTTTTATCAATACAATGTATCTTTTACCTGTCTGTTTTGTTATCTAAGTAAAGATTAACCATTATTTCAGTAAAAAAGTTACAATAAAGTAAATATCAAAATGCACTCTTGGTCATTAAGATCTCAATTTCATTTTGTATATTTTTTCTTCTACACTTGGTCTCATATCTTTTGGTCATGTAACAAAATTAGTCTCATATCTTTGCAGAATGTTCTATATTGTCAGACTAACAGTAGTACTTTTTACAAAGATATAAGACTAAATCTGCAAAAAAAAATGACGTATGACCAAAAGATATGAGACAAAAATGTAATAAGAAAAGATATAAGACTAAATTAAGACCTGAAACAAAAGATATGAGACTAAAAATATACTTCGGCTAAAAATAAAATATGTATCACTTCAATCAATCATTATTGATGTGGGTGATCATTTGTTTTTTTACCTCCAACCTATTGTTCTAGACATCTAAATAATAAGAAGATACAATTTTTTGCATTACCTACGTATATACTTAGGTCCAAACATTGGCCTAACACTTGGAAAAATTCATTCTTCAGCTTATGGGGTGTCAGTCACCAATCAATCTCAAATGTCCAAGTCTCAAAACACTGATATACATAACACCTAATTGTTTCAAACTTGGAAATTTGAGAGCCGTGATATATTTATACAAAACCAGAAAGAAAGCTATTTTTATTTATGTGATCTCTGATCAGATCTAGCTGCGTCCTTTTAGACTTTTAATATTTTTCGTTTGAAAAAAATTAGTGAGCTTTAATTTGTCTGTGGCTTTTGAAGATGCAATAGTTTTAGAGGCATCAACTTTAATTATGTGCATGGAGATTGTCGTGCATGCCTAGAATGAACACCTTGTTTGTTTCCAACACTGTGGACCCATGTGTTTCTTTGCCCTCCAGGGCATTCTCAACTCTACTAGCTTATAATATATCAAATATAATCTGCATTTTGCTCACACTTATATAACGCGTACACATACACACAACACCATCCATCACAGCCAAAACTTATATATTCTCAAATATTGTAGGTGAATTCATTCCAAAATTTTGTTACAAACCAACAAAAGATTAAGGCTAAAGTAATTTTGATATCTCTAAAGTATGAAGTCAATTTTAGTTGTATTCTTAAATTTTTTTTTAAGTTAATTGTACCTTTAAAGTATAGCGTCAGTATCAGTTGTACCCCTAAAGTTTTTTTTGGTCAATTGTACCTTTAATGTTTTATATTTGAACCAATTGTATCTCTAAATTGAAAGTATCAAGAGTAGTACTTTTGCCAAAGTTTAAAGGAAAGAGTGAGGTTAGTGAGAGTAAGTTATCTTACAAGACTTTTAACTCTTTCATCTCAATAGTTAACTTATAAAATGTAATTTTTTTAAAAATCTATACTTGTTATAAAGTGATTTTAAAAGACTAATTTATCAGGTGAGAGAATTCTTTTATAATTGTAAAATATATATTCTTTTATGTCAAAATATCATTTTTGACATTTTAACTATAAGGTAAATTTTGTTTTGATTCTCAAACTCTTTTATTTATTTTACTGTTAATCCAAAACATATTTATGTTTGATTTTTGTTGTTATTTCTGAAATGGATACTTAGCTTCAATGTGAGAAATCATTCATCTTAGCTATTCAAGTTAGATAACGAGATAACGATGAAAATCAGACAAAATTATGTTTTTGACTAACAATTATATTAAACAACAACAACAACCAAAGTCTTTTCTTACTAGGTGGGGTCGGCTATATGGATCAACTGATGTTTACGTGTTCTATCATTGCACATGTCAACGTGTTCTATTTGTTTAACAATTATATTAAACACATAAAAAAAGAAGAAGTAAAGATCAAAACTGAGTTCACCATAAAATTCGATGACCAAAATGAAGAATTGACCTCTTTTCTAACTGTTGCTGTGAATATGTTTGTGGATGAAAAGATAACATCATATCATATCATATAATATATATGACATTGTGGTTATTAGGGTTTGAGTAAGATGAGTGTGTATTGGCCAATAGTGAATAGTGAAAGGAGAAAAGTGCTTTTGATTCGGTGAAAACAACTGCTGTTACACTCACACAATTTTTTGGGGGGTAATCATTAATTTTCTATTACTTTGTTTACTTTTGGATGAACGTTTAGTATTCTTAGGAAAAGTCGATGTAACCAAAAAAAATAAATAAATTATATTCCACTATTATAGTCTCATGCTTAATGATTATTTATCTCTATCTGGTCATTGATTTTGTCCCCCACAACCAATTAAAGCACACATTTGATAAGCCAAATGACATGACTATGAAAACCAAAATTTAATCGGAAATACCGATCCCTTTTGTTCAAAACAAAATTTCAGGCTCTGTTGGGCCTTTGGGTACCTTTTAGTTCTCTTTGTTTGTTTTGGGTGTTTTGCACCCTTCCTTGTCACCAAAAAAACAAAAATGACAATATAAGTTGGTAAAAAGTTGATATTTTTAAGGTTATTTTCAGTTACATTCTCATCATTTTTTTAATTATACTTCTAATATTTTATATTTAAGTCAATTATACCATAACTCTTAATTTTATTAATGAAATTAGCAAATTTTATTGATGTAACATTTTTTAAAAAATTCTTAAATTTTCATTATTTAAAAATCTTTCATCCTCTCAAATTGTTTTTACACATGTCATTAACTAATTACATAATAATACAGAATGTATACAATAACTTGATCATTTTGTTAAAATTTTAATTTAAATTTAATAAACAAATATTTTGTAACTTCAATTAATAAACGTAGTGTTAATTAATACCAATAGAATTCAAATTCTGGCCGGTGAAGTTAGTAATTAAAATTTATTTATTTAGTATATTCAACAAAATAAAAACAAATTTAATTATATCTTTTATATTTTATCAAATTAAAGACTAAAATTTTATCATTCTTTATATATTTTAAAAGAAAAACAAAGAATATTCAAATCTAGTTGAATCAATTTGTTTGATTGCGTTCTAATAAAAAAAAAAAATTTGTTTGATTGCGTATTTGCATGTTTGGCCTTTAATAACTACTCAATCTTCTTTTTATAATTCCTTCAAACAAAAGTATAATATACAAGCCAACAAAGCTTGACTCAGTTGGTAAGGAGTCAACTCATAACCCATAAGGTCGTGAGTTCGATTCCCACTACTGATGTGAGGACCTTGTTGGTAGGCGATCTGTAAGTACCTCTGTAAACGCTCATAGACTTTTTCCTTAAAAAAAAAAGTATACTATACAAAGCAGCCTCATGCATGACTATCCATCCAATTAGCTAATTATTAAGAAGAACATTAATAATTAATAAGATTCCAAAAAAGAGTATTAAATTTTACGAGTACAACGCAGAATTGGGAAAATGGGATGCCATCAGATCTGGAATTTTTCATCAAAGGTTTGTTAAAATTAGAGGAAACTTGATATTTGGTCTCTGAATTTGCACCGAGTCAATTAATTAATCCCTGAATAATTAAAGTATACTACTTAATCCCTGAATTATTGCAGTTATCAATGATTTGATCTCTTGCTCAAATTTATGGACTAAAAAGTAGAAATTTAGTATAAATTTATGGATCAAATAGTATAAATTTAGTACAAATTTAGAGACCAAAAAATATAAAATTATTTCAAATTCAGAGAGTAAATAGTATTAATTTAGTACAAATTCGGGGGACAAAAAATATAAAATTAGTTTTAAACTTTAAATTCAGGGATCAAATAATATTCATTTAGTATAAATTTAGGGATTAAAAAGTATAAAATTAGTTCAAATTCAGGAGCTAAATCGTCTCTAGGAACCAAATAGTTGATGATTAAAATATCTCATGAACCAAATCGTGTATTTTGATTATTCAAAGACTGATTAATTGACTTGGTGTAAATTCAGGAACCAAAGAGTAATTTTCTCTTAAAAGAGGAATTGGTTTGATTTAAGTATTTGATTAGCTATTAGACTTTTAAGAGTATGTATGGATTAAAGATTAAAAAGAAGAAGGAGAGGAGAGAAAATGGCAGAGGAGTGAGATATTTTCTCCTTATACGAGAATAAGTGTGTCGTGTGATGTACACGAGATGTTTTTCCTTCACTTTAAACTCACATGAATTATTCAATATTACTAATATTATTGATACACTCATAAATAACACTCGCGTCAGGTGTTTTGTCTATTCTTGTTTCTGACAAAAAAAAAAAGTAATATTATTCATAAAGTATAAAATTTCATAATTTCATCAAGTTTAATTAAGTCCTTCGAAATATTTTAGTATTCATTTATTTTCGCAGAATTTTTCTTTTTTTGGCAAACTCGCAGAATTTATTATGATATCAATAAGTTGAAAATTATTTATTCAAAAAACATAACAAGAAAAATATATATATATATTGATAAACTAAAATAAGGGCAAGCTTACCTAGTTCAAGAAGTGGGCTGTTAGAGTAATGCTTGAGTGCCAAAGTACCTGCAAAAAAAACTTCACAGGGGCTCTGCGAAGAAGACTCCGACGCTCAAGTTAGTGTTTGAGTGAGTTGAGAGCAAGAGAATTCTTAGTCAGTCCAAAAGTCATGTACCTGAGTGTGTTGAATGAAGTGGTATTTATAGAATTAAGAGAAGCGGTTCGATCAGCGCACAGACCGGCCCACGTTGCCATGCGTGATCGTGCTCAGATGGGAAGGTGGAGTCAGAGAATTGCGGACCAAGGCAATCGTGGGTGAAGATACGATGTGAGTTAGACGGGCGCCCATGTGCTGGAGAACGTGGGTCTGACTGGGTCCGGGGACGCCCCGATGTTCCTGGGAAGGCCTCTGACCGAGTCAGGGGTGCCCCGAGGAAGTCGGGAAGACGAAGAGACCCGGTGCGAGGACCGAGAAGGCGTACGCCCAAAATGTTATGCATATATCATATATCATATATATATATATATAACATAGGTTGCTTTAATCCTGTTATCATAGTCTTTTGTTATTCAATGTTAATAACATCCATGAACTGCCAATAAGAAATGAGCTACAGTTATTGATGCTAACATCGCTTCCGAAGATTGAGTAAAATATGGATAAGCATATAAACAACCATATATATAAACATAACAACCTATGTAAAATAAAATAATTTTCATTTTTAAAATTTGAAATTGAAACAAATTTTTGATTTCATATTTAACCTATGTAAAATTTGAAGATTGAGATGTGACGATCTTGGCTCAAAAGAAGGGAAGGAGTGAAGGACACATTCTCCATAATTTTGATTCTCTTCAATTCAATGGCTACACACTACACTGACAACAAAAGTAAGGGAAGAACACTAAAAATTCCTGTCATTCTTGTCTCTGCTTCTTCATTTACCACTCTTATTTTATTCTTTAAACGTAGTAATAATATGAATTAGTACTTACTACATCCAATTAATTAATTGATTCACGCTTTGCAGATCCACCCAAGGAATTACCAGATCATATATAATCCCACAATTATTCAAGTGTCTTCCAGTAAAATCAATATGCAAATTTAGGTGTTGTTCCAAGTTCATCAATGAGTTCACACAAGAGACGCAGTTCTTAAAGCAGCAGTCTGAAAATTCGTTACTAAAGTATGATCCTTGCTTCTTCATTCAACCAAAGGATCACTTTGGTGTTGACAGAATTGAATTATGCCCATTACTAGGAGAGGATACATCATCATGTGGTATACATTCAAAATTTCTTAAACTTCTTGAAAAACACTCTGGAAAAATCATTGCTTCTAGTAACGGATTTGTTCTCTGTAAATTCCTCAGAAAAGTTTATCAAGAGTTACTATTTTTCATTTTTTTGTTAACCCCGCATTATATTCATGCTACATGATTCCCACTCCAGTAAGTAGTAAGAGGATTCAACAGGGCCAAGTTAGAGTGGATTATGCCTTTGAATGCAATTTTGAAGAGTACAAGTTGTTCGCTTTCGTGAAGGATCTCAACGATCCATCATCATTGAGTCTTGATTGCTCAATCTATGATAAAAAAGAACATATGTGGAAAGAAACAGAAGCAAAATTCTTAGTGGGTAATAGGACAGTGAAATTTGACTCCCCTGTTTTTTACAGAGGAATCATTCATGTTCTCTCAAAATGGGATGTTGTTAATAATGATTCAAAGCCTTATATAGCAACTTATAATTATGAGAGTGGCATATCAAGTATGCTTAGTCTACCAGAAGAATACACAAGAATTTTTTGTGATGATCAGAGCGAGTGTTATGACATTCAAGTGGGTATTTTCAAGTGGGGCAAAGTTACAGGTTTGAATGAGTCGAATTTCCTGGTGAGAATGGATGAAAGGTGTGTTTTTGGCATATGGGTTTTGAGTGATTACGACTCTCAATGTTGGACAAAGTCTATGAAAGTGAGTTTGCAAGAGATGGGGTTGGGGAGGAAGAATCCAAGTGTTATTGGTTTTACAATTATGAATGGAGATTCTTTGGTCTTTGCCACAAAGAGGAGTGTTTAGGTATGAATTGATAGGTCAAAGAGAAACCAGACTGGAAAAAGTATGTGCACATGAGATTTGGGGAGGGACAAAATGTACACAGGATTACCCTTGTTTTGCAGAGAGACTGTTTCTAGGATTTAAACCGTAACCTCTTAGTCACCAGGCAACAACCTTACCGTTGTGCTAAGGCTGTCTCGAATGATGAGAAGAATTAATTGGTGCTGTGATTAATTTCTAGTTTGAATTCTATATTTGTTTCTTCAATTTATGAGAATATTAAAGTTTTTGGTTAAAATTTTGATTTAGGTATTTTATTATTGATTGATGTGTTTGTTAATTTGATTTCTTTTTTCCCCTCAAAATTCTTATCATCCATAACGAAAAATAATAAGGATAAAATATTGGAGGATTTTAAAAGGTTAGTTAGAGATACTCAATGAATTATCATCCCTTTAATAAAAAAATATTTATTAATATATATAGGTTAAAAGTTTACAAATATATTTTATCAAAAAAAAGTTTATAAATATATGAAAATAAGATAAAACTAAAGATACATAATTTATTTTTTTTGAAAAATTAAGAGATCCAACTTGGCTCAATCATCCAATTATCCTAGTCAAACTTAGCCCGAATTTCATTGAGTCATGCTTCAGGTTATACATGAACCCAACTCGACCCGTGTATACCCCTAATTGACGATACCTTATCAGGAGCCAAAATAATTATAAACTTGTAATTACATCTCTTAAAGATTAAATTTTATAATCTCATAATTTAAATACTATATAAATTGAGATGTTTATTCTTTTTCAGATTATATCATTAATTGATGTAATCCTTGTATTACTAGCTAATCCTTCTAGGCTTCTATAAAAAGAAAAAAAATATAGGGTAAATTACACTTTGGTACCCTGTGGTTTGATCCTATTTCACTTTGGTTCCATGTGGTTTGAAACTTGACACTTTGATACCCTGTGGTATTCTCCATTAACACTTTGGTATCCTTTGGGGTTATTTTGTAATTTAACCATAATAAATTTTTCAAAAATTACATATTGACCCCAAAAAATTTTCAAAAAATTACAAATAGGTCCCTAGATACATAATATCTAGGGACTAAAATAAAAACTTTTAAAAAAATTTGGGGTCAATATGTAATTTTTGCAAAATTTATTATAGTTAAAATTACAAAATAACCCCAAAGGGTACCAAAGTGTTAGTGTAGAATACCACAGGGTACCAAAGTGTCAAGTTTCAAACCACAAGGTACCAAAGTGAAATAGAGTCAAACCACAGGGTACCAAAGTGTAATTTATCCAAAAATATATATATCCTTCTAGAGTCTAGGAGTGTGATGTGTCACATGGGATGTTATGAATGTCCATTTCCTTTTCAGGTACACATGGCAGCCATGTTGTCAAAACACTAAAACCTCTATACTTCACATGGCCTCATATATTTTGCACACACAATATATGTATATGTTTCTCTATTTGCAACTAATCTATATGTATTTTCTTCTGAATTTGGTCTCTATAATTTTCTGTTTTTTGTTGTGTCATATATGATTATATAGTGGACAAGTAAAATTATTCAGTGTACCATGCCTTCCATAAACATAATCTAATAATCTTACCTATATATATGGGAGATAGCCAAAGAATTTAAATGTTTATAATAAGCTTAATTGAAATCTAAGTATTCTTATTATTTTAAATCTGATTAAACTAAACTTGCTGTTAACACACATTATAACTTATAAGGATCCCTTTCTTCCTGCTGTAAAAAAAAGGTCACCTTATTACCTTTATCACTCTTTTTATAAATTCTTAATTAATTATAGCAATGGATTGAGTGTTTTTTCCTATATCAAGTGTATATTTTTATTTGTGTCATTCACTGTCAGAAGTTTTGTTTCAATTAATTTAGATTCGATTTATATTACATATATACTTAATTATGATAAAAAAAGTTTTTTTAATAACAATAATTATATTCACAAAGTCTGAAATTTGACATTTTAATTAAGTGATATCAAGCTACTTAATTATAATGTCAAGAATATATAAATGTGTCACAATAGTTTCATACCAAATTGTAAACCCTGCCATTTAATTATATGTCGTTAGTTAAATTTCTTCACATGGGCAACAAATAAGCCTAAACCAAATTCACGTGGGCCTGAGGGTTAATTTCAACTTTCAACCATACTCATCAATCAAGCTTTAATTTGATGATTGGGCCAACAAAAAAAAGCTTTAATTTGAGGAGAAATAAATCACTCGCTTTATTTGTTTTTATTGAATTATGTTATTATTATTTTTTTTGGTAAAGTGAAATATGTTATATATATATATAATTTTTTTTTTGAACGCCTATAGATAATACATTACATTAAAGGAAAAGAGTACAAATGATATGGTTTTAGATACATATTGCTAAATATGTTCCAGACCTTATATATATATATATATATATATATATAATTATTATATATGTTAGATACCTAGATACACTGAACCTTGTGGGATCTTTAACTTATTAATCTATACCATGGAACCCACAATAAATCAAGCCCATAAGCTAGATAATTCAAGTGCTGAATATGATATCAACTTCAATAGACAAATAAGTATGATCTTCTAACAAATATATTACAATAATATACATTTTGGCCTTTTAGTTGTTAATCTCTAAAAATATATAATAAGTAAAATTAAATATAAAAACTAAACTATTTTATAAGATATAAAAAATAATTATTTTTCTTTAACCAACATTTACAATGAAATGGGTTTTTCATGTATCTAAATGCTGAAAGTATCACAATCCTAAAGGAAAAAGAAAAAAGTACTAATTTCGTCCTCAAACTTTACATCAACTGTTAATTTCGTCTCTAATCTTTTACATTTTCGTCAATTTTATCCTTTGACTAACTTTTTATTAATAAATTAACGACAGACTGCATCTTATTTTTCAATCTGAGTTAGGATTTAAATTTATTTTTCTATCAATTTACATTATATATCGTTAGTCACATAGATTATGTCGTTAATATTTGGCTAAAGTACGAACAAAGGATAAAATTGACTAAAATGTAAAAGATTGGGGACGAAATTGACAGCATGTGTAAAGTTCGGGGACGAAATGAGTGCTTTTACCAAGAAAAAATTATTTAGCCATTGACAAATTAAAAATATGTATTATATAATATAAAATCTGAAGCTATGTTTTTTTGTTGTAACCAAAAATTTAGGTGAGAGAATGGCGCCCCAGTCCAAGTTCAGGACAGGCCTCTAGGTTCAAAGAGCACTATTTTTTTTGTTTAGATTCACTCTCTTAAGCCTTTTCCTTCCCTACTTACGGTAGAAATTATTCTTTTTAGGCCAAAGTCCTATTTTGGTCCCCCAGTTATGCTCAATGTTCCAAATAGGTCTCTCTGTTATTTTTCGTTCCATATTGGTCCTTCAATTATGTTTAGTGTTCCAAATTGGTCCCTCAGTTATTTTTCGTTCCATATTAGTCCCTCAGTTTTTCAAAATTTGACACAGTTGGTCCCTCAAATGTTTTCCATCCATTTTTCAGTTAAAAAAAAGACAAAATTGATTTTTAACTCCTAAAAGTTTAAATTTTTTGCATTAAGGACCTTTTTCTCTATCATAGAACTAAAATGTAAGAAAGAAAAAATAATTGGGGGATTTTAGTTTATTTCACACAAAAAAAAATAATTTTTTTTTCTCTCTCTCACCCTCTCTCTCCTAAAATGTAATTGGGGGATTTTTTTCACACTAAAATGTAAGAAAGAAAAAAATAATTTTTTTCTCCTAAAATTGATTTTAGAACTAAAATGTAAGAAAGAAAAAATAAAAAAAATAATTATTCGGAAACCGCGGCAAGGGCGAAGGTGACAATGACAATGACGATGAATGAGGGCTTGGCGGAGAGCGATATCGTCATCGGAAACTATGGGTTTTAAGAGTTGTGGTCGTTTCTCTTCATTGGTAAAATTTGAAAATGGGGGNGAAATTTTTTTTTTGTGTGAAATAAACTAAAATTCCCCAGTTATTTCTTATTTCTTACATTTTGGTTCTATTATAGGGAAAAAGGTCCTTAATGCAAAAAGTTCAAACTTTTAGGAGTTAAAAATCAATTTTGTTTTTTTTTTTTAACGAAAAAATGGATAGAAAACGTTTGAGGGACCAACTGTACCAAATTTTGAAAAACTTAGAGACTAATTTGGAACACTAAACATAACTGAAGGACCAATATGGAATGAAAATTAATTGAATGACCAATTTGGAACACTAAGCATAACTGAAGGACCAATATGGAACAAAAATAACTGAGGGACCAATTTAGAACATTGAGCATAAGTGGGAGACCAAAATAAGACTTTGACCTTCTTTTTAAAGGAGCAATTTACTCTATAAATAGAGTCAACTTTACCTAGAGAGGGGGGACCTAACTCTAATTGTACAACTCTAGCCTTAATTGTGTGTAATTTTTCATGGTCAGCCTAAGACCACCTTTAATATTTCAGTTATTGGATCTCTCCAAGAATGATATGTAAGGCATAGGAAGAAGTTACACTGTAGTTTAGAAATATAAAAATTTAGTTAAAGAAAGAATGTGTGAGTCTCTTTGGCCAAAAAAAAAAAAAAAGAATGTGTGAGTCTTATTAACACATTCTTTTTCTAAACTATAATATTAACACTAAAGAATCCAAGTTCTAAAAAGAGATCTTCCAAACTTCTCTCCAAAATCGGTTTTTGAATCTACATAAACACATATAAAGCAAATTATATGTATAATAAATCACTTTAGACTTCAGCCCGAAAAAGAAAAATCACTTTAGACTTGAGCCCATATATCTTAGTGGATCTTTAGTCAATCAAGTTTTTTTTTATTAGATATAGAAATGGACCTATAATTGATGGTAGCTAGCCCATAAATAAAAGCATACAAATCCCTCCTTAAGTATATGGTAACGACTACTCTCACAAAAAATAAGTATATGATAATAGGAAAAGAATGAATAATACTCGGATGATAATTGCATATTTCTGTAAGGAATGTATTTATCTTTAAAGGGTATTCTATCTTTAAAGGGTACGTTTTGCTTTTAGTTTCTTCTTTAAATTCAATACTCATCGTTTGGTTTGAATTGTTAATTTCATGTTTTGATATCAATACTATCATATGACTGTCATTTTAAGGGCTCAATATCAAGTTGGGTAAAAGCAAAGCCCCTTGGAGTTAGCAATGGATGAAGGATGTGAGTTGCAGAAATGAAGTTTTCAATCAAATTTTATGTTTATAGTGCATTGTAGATAGACTTGAAGTCACATATCTTTGCCACTTATTTACATGATGTTGGGATATGGGTCTTGATGAATTGGACTCAGCCAAATGTGATCCTATGGGTATATAATAATTAAATAATATTATTTATGAGTTAATTAATTAATTAAGTTGATTAATTAATTAATTTTAAAAGGATCATAAAGTTGGTTGAGATATCTAGGAAACATCTATCAGAATTATTTTTAAATAATTCTAAATAGATATTAATTATTTTATTTTAATCTCACCAATATTATTTTTAATGTTAATTAAAAACAATTTTATAACACACACGCACATTTTTTAGAGGAAGTTGGCCTAAGAGTAGTTATTGCTGAGAGAACGTGGGTGTGAAGGAAATGTGCATAAGTGATAAGTCTTAGAGAAGTGGGAGTGGATGATATATAGCGTGAGAAATCTTTTTTTGCTGTGAACATGAATTCGAGTTTGTCATTGTGACTGGAATTCTCGTGTGGATATCTTGAATCGACATTCCTGATACACCCAAATTCTTTCGCATGATATGTAATCAAGAACATGACAATATATTCCACCATAAGTCTCCCTTGTTTTACCTTACTTTGTTGCATCTTTAATTTCTCACAAGTCAATTTCTACCCTCCAATAATATATAACATTGGGTTGTTCTCAAATGGGATTGCATGGTTTTCATCACATACTTTCAGGACCATATTTCTCATTTTTCATCCCACCTCTATTTTGCATTCTATGCAAAAAAAAGTTTCAGCCAGAAGCAGCAAAAATACATGAACCAAAGTTTCAGACGGAAATACGCATGTGATCATAAATCAGAGAAGATTTAAGCAGCAAAAGAGAAACAAGAGCATAACAAGTATTTATCAAAGAAGTCTCATAACTTTGTTTTGTAACATTTTCAAAGCACTTTGAGCATCGAAGACAACTTTACATTCCTCTCCAAACATGGTCATTCGCATGAAGCTAACAGTGTACGACAATATAGATCTTTCGGAAGCAACAATGTTTTTAGCCATCCAAATTACTGAGTGAAAACAAGGCTACCGAGTGGGTCACAATGAAATTCATGAATCATAATAAGTCATAGTTAAATTTTCAACGACATTTTTTTCATGCACTTTTAAAATCTTTTAAATCTTTCAAGAAAAATCTGTGTTACTTATAATACTTCTTTTTTTTTTATAATTTCTCACTACGCATTTTGTTTGGCGACTCTCAAAACGGATCCCCTAAAATTCTTGTGTAATTCCATTAATCTCAAGTCTCAACCATTCAATCAATACAACAAATTCCATTGAACCACGTGGCCTTTTGCACATATACTCCTTCACTTTTTAGGCCTCCCAATACTTTAAATATATTTTAATAACTTTGGAGTTTTAACTTACTCAGTTTCCCAACGCCAATGCTAATAAATCTGATTTTCCTCATCACAGTTTATCTACTTTTTTTTCCCTCTCTCTCATTTAAATCATATATTTATTTATTTATTTTTATGAAATTTATAATTATTTTTAATTTTAGAGAAAATTTACATTTTGATCTCTAAATTTATCTCAAATCAACGAATCAACCTAGAATAATACTGAATAGTATTAATTTATTATGAATTTAGGGACTAAAAAATATAAAATTATTTCAAATTCATAGACTAAATATTATCATTTTAGTATAAATTTAGGGACCAAAAAGTATAAAATTAATTCAAATTTAGGGACTAAATCATCATTAGAGACCAAATAGTTGATAATTGAAATATTTTAAGGACCAAATCCCATATTTCAATTATTCAGGGATTGATTACTTGATTTTGTATAAATTTCAGGATCAAATATTATATTTTTTTCTTATTATTAAAATATATTTGAAGCATTGGGAGGCTGAAAGTGAAGAAGCATATATTAATGTGCAAACGGTGACGTGGTACAACAAAATTTATTGGATTAATTGAATGGTTCAGAGCAATAGAATTACACAAGAATTTCATAGGGGAGAATTTTAGGGGATCCGCTTTCCTCACTATGTGCATTTTCGTTTGTCTCCTGATAATAGGCCTAATGACTTGAGGCCTAGAAGACTTAGGCCATAGGCGTTCAAAGGCCCATCAAAGGAATCCCTTGGGTGAGAACGCCAAAAGAGCCCTACACAAGCAAGGCACCAAGCCTCTCGTGACAATCGAGAACGCCAATAGCCAGGCGTCCACAGAAAGAGTCCTAGCATGGTTAAGGCACCAAACGCCCTACGTCGGTCGAGGACGCCAACAACCAGGCGTTCACGAGAAATAACAACTTACTCCCGTATCCTAACCAACAGATCTGCGAGGATAACGGACAGCTAGGATTTCCACCAAGATCACAACTGATTTGGCCAAATCAGTTAAGATCACAGTCGACCATATCTAGGTCAGAAAGATCTCACTTCCCCAGTATAAAAGGACAGCTCCTCTACTGGAAAAAGGTACGCACTATTTCCATTTACACGCATTATCGCTCTTAGACTATTTACTGACTTAAGCATCAGAGGTGAATCGCAGGGCAACCCCTGTGCTTTCATTGACTTGCAGGTGACTTCTGACCCAAAGTTGCCTCATCGAACCAGGTAATGCCCTACGGCCAAAACCAGGTTCATCATCTCCTATTCTCTTAATTTGGCATTGACACTAATCTCTCCATTAATTTAATTTTATTTTTTCATGTACTTTTTAAATCTTTTAAGTACATTTACTTACTTTTCCTATTCATTTTATCAATTAAACTTTATGCTTCTTCAATTAGTGTTCCATTTTTTATTTCGTGTTGGTTTTAAGTTATTTATGAATTAGAAAAAGTTTAATGATTCTTCATCTTTGTTTAATTATTGCTCATTAATTAGTGTGTGAGTTATTTTTTAATTTGTTCTCATTGCTATTTAATTTATTAAAAAATTTACCCTAGATTTCATGTTATTTTGGACTTTGAGTTATTATGTTTATCTATATTTCTGGTCGTCCTCCTATTTTTAGCCCTGTTCGTTTGCGCTTTGATTATAATTGTAATAAACATATTCATTTAAGCTTTTTTTTCTGATCAAATTATAATCATGATTTTTTTATAATCAAACACACTCAATTACACTTATACCCCTATATATATACACATATAATTATCTATACTCTAATACAATCAATCACCAATCACAAGGGCAAAATGGTCATTTACTTCAGTATTGGGCCAGTTTGTAATTACTCATTTTCGTGTTGGACTAAAATGTTATTTTGCTCAAGTTATTTAAGATTCAAATTGCAATTTTAGCTCTCCTTTCTCACTCGTCTCTCTCTTTCTCGCCACTGTTGTGAAAAATGGAGGAAGAAGACAAAGGAGAAATGGGTTTCCGGCGGAGGAAGAAGACAATGAAGCTATTATGATATCAAATGACTTACTAATTTATATTTGCTTGTACACATGCCCATCTACTTTGGCATTATTTTTTTCTGTTAATTTACTTATCATGATGAAAATTAACATCACAAACAGCAAAACAGTGTGTATATTCATTGATTTCACAATCAGGGGCTAACTGCTCAATCTTCCATACTCGTTTTCCATTGACATCTTGGGGTGAATAGCACAACCTGTCAAAGAAATATACACAAATAGTCCGTAATGAACTTTTGTGGGACGTTGTCCTTACATATACTGAGAGAGATGGAACGAGAGACGATAACAACGGAGGAGAAATGGGTTTCCGCCGGAGGGTGGCGGAGGGTGGTCGGAGATGATAACAGCGACAAAGACGGTGGTTGCTGACGGAAGACGAAACGAGAGAGACGGGAGAGACGAAGAGGGAGAGGGAGAGAAAGACGAGAGAGGAGAGAGAAGAGAAGCTATAAGGCCAATTGAAACATAAATTTGGGTCCGTAGTTGTTTTATAATTTTTTAAGCTTGTATCAAACGGTGGACCGAACGTCTGAAGGAATATACACTTTAGTCCTTTCGGTCCACCGTTTCCTAGGCAAAAATGAGTTTGGTCCACCAAACAAAATAAGCACCTCCAAAGTTCCAAAGTTGCATACAATTATAATCAGATTTTCACGCTTTTCAAAGCAAACAGTGACACAATTTGATTTTTTTAAACAACAATCACATCAAAACACACTTTGATTATAATTAAATCACATCTTACTTTTTTCAACTTTTTCTTCCATTTCTACCCTTATAAAATTTATCAAGTTCCTTACCTTTGTATAGGGATGATCAAAATACTCATACCCAATGGAGACTCTAAAATTTAGCCTATGGATATGAGTCTGGACCCGGACCCATCCTTAATGGGTACGGGTCCGGGTATGGTGGTATCCTACCTGTACCCTACCCATATATATACCCATTAGTAATAATAAATATATTTTTATATATAAAAAAATATAATATTTTAACATTTTTTATTAAAAAAATATTAAAGTCTTTGTAAATATTGAAATATTTTATTAATACATTCATGTTTATAATTTATTTTTTTATTTTTAATAGGGGTGGCAAAATGGTTGGGTTGGTTGGTTTTGGGTTGGTTTGTAAATGGTTGGGTCACAAATGGGTCATTGACCCATTTATAATCCATTTATATTTGCTAAATGGGTCATGGGTGGGTCATGACCCATGAAATTAATGGTCGACCCAACCCAACCCATGAATTTATTTTAAAATATTTATATTATTTAATAATTGAATTATTTAATAAAACTAAAGATTAATTATTTAATTTTTAAACTAATTAATGAGAATAATATTTAAACTATTCAAAATTACAATTATATTATATTTTAACTCCAAATATTTTTTTGAAATTTTCATTTTCGTCCTCAAATATCATGATCTTGGGATATTTGTAAATTTTGAAAACATTTGGGGGCATTTTTGTAATAATTCTAAACAATTGTGAAGTTCATCATTTTTCTATTGAATGCACAGTTTTTTAGACTAAAATTCATTTATTTTTCAATTTTAGGACTAATTTGTAATTTTAACATTTTTCCAATATGTTTCAAAATTACAATTTGACCCCAAAAGTTTTTTTATAATTTTCATTTTAGTCCTCAAATATTATCATTCAGGGACCTTTTTGAAAATTTTGAAATTATTTAGGAGAATTTTGTAATTTTTGCATAAATTTATGAAATTCATATTCACCCATTTCATAAAACTATGTAGTTTTGATAGAAATTTGGGTTGGGTTGGGTAAACCATGGGTTTGACCCAACCCAACCCAATTTTAATGGGTCAACTTTGGACCCAATCCATCTTAACCCATTAATTAAATGGGTTGGGTTTGGGTTGGTTAAATGATAGTTGGGTTGGGTTGGGTTGATGGTTGGGTCAATTTTTGTCACCCCTAATTTTTAGTAGTTATAGATGTAAAAAGTTAGGTGAATATAAATTTTATATTAACAAAAAATAATTTTTTTTAAAAATTTTCCGTGTCTGGGTCCGGATCTGGGGATTAGACTACCCAGTAGATATTGATATGAGGATTGATTTTGATACCCACTCACATACGAGTCTGGGTCTGGGTCTGGGTCCGAGTATCATAGTACCCTACCCATGATTATCCCTATCCTTCTATCTACCAACCACAATTATAACATACCCATTTTAATAATTTCACACCAAATAATCAACATTCATCCAAACACCAATACAAAAATAATCAACTTTGATTATAATCACACTACAATTATAATCAAAGCATATTTTATTATAACGCAAACGAATGAAGCTTTTGAGACATCAAACTTATGTCAAAAATAAATTACAATATAATTTTTTTTGACCTGAAAATTACAATATATAAATTAATATACATAACTCCAACAAATAATTTAAATTTAAAATATCCGAATTTTAAAGGATGTGGAAGTTACTTTTCACATCATTCATTGATCATATCCACGTTTATGGAATATGGGTTCGTGCTAAAAATAAATTGCAAACATAAATTGAAATACATAACTCTAACAAATGATTTAAATTTAAAATATCCGGTTTTTTAGGGATGTGGAAGTTACTTTTCAGATTTTTTTCATTGATTATTTCCACATTTCCCAAACATTAATTCGTCCTATAAATGTGCCTAATATATGAATGCTTACCCTGGCCTTTTATAACTCCGATCCTAAATAAAGAAAGGTTTTGAAAACCCATAATTTGAAATTGGAATGATGATTTTTTAGTTAATTATTTTGACATGAATCACGCAAAATCAGGAAAATTAGCGGACTTAATTTATTTTGATGAGATTCCCCGTTGATATAGAGTAATTTCGTAAAATAAAATAATTTTCATTTTTAAAATTTGAAACAGATTTTTAGTTTCATATTTAACCTTGAGATGTAGTTTGTAGTAAATCGTTATCTTGGCTCAAAAGAAGGAAGGACACATATATTCTCCACTAGGGGCTTTGCGTGCCCTAACGGGCACGCAAATATGTATGTAAAATAAATAAAGGACTAAATTGTTAACTTAGTAAAGAAAGAGAGACCAAATAATAAATTTTCTCTTATTTTTAATTTCATAAACTATAGTTTTAAACACGACCAGAAAGGGGTGGAGCCATATAATATTAGATAATTTTCATTCTCTTCAATGGCTACACACCGCACTGGCAACAACAACAGTAAGTGAAGAACACTAAAAATTCCTATCATTCTTGTTTCTCTCCTTCTTCATTTAATTTACCGCTCTTATTTTATTTTATTCTATAAACATTATAATAATATGAATTTATACTTACACTTTGCAGATCTACCCAAGGAATTACCGGATCATATAATCCTACAAATATTCAAGTGTCTTCCGGTAAAATCAATATGCAGATTTAGGTGTTGTTCCAAGTTCATCAACGAGTTCACACAAGAGACGCACTTCTTAAAGCAACAGTCTGAAAATTCATTACTAAAGGATGATCCTTGCTTCTTCATTCAACATAAGGGTGAATTCTGTTATGAATTCTGTGTATTACCAGGAGAGGATACATCATCATGTGGTATACATCCAGAATTTCTTAAACTTCTTCAAAAACATGTAAAAATCCTTGCTTCTAGTAACGGATTAATTCTCTGTCTATTCCCCAGAGAAGAACCATGTCCATTAGGTTGTGTACATTATCAAGAGATTCCACTTATTGTTAACCCCGCATTATCTGTATACTACAAGATTCCCACTCCAGTAAGTAGTGACAGGATTCAACGGGGCCAAGTTAGTGTGGATTATGCCTTTGAACGCAATTCAGAAGGGTACAAATTGTTTGCTTTTGTGGAGGATTTTCTCAAAGATCCATTGAGTCTTTTTTGCTCAATCTATGTTGAAAAGGAACGTGTATGGAAAGAAAGAGAAGCAAAATTCTTTGTGGGAAATAGGACAATGGACTTTCACTCCCCTGTATTTTACAAAGGAATCATTCATGTTCTCTCAAAATGTGATGTTGTTGATAATTGTCTAAATCCTTATATCATAGCAACTTATAATTATGAGAGAGGCATATCAAGTTTCCTTAGTCTACCAAAAGAATCCACAAGAATTTTTGGTGATGGTGATTATCAGAGCAAGTTTCATGACCTTCAAGTGGGTATTTTCAAGTGGGGCAAAGTTACAAGTTTGAATGAGTCGATTTGTGTGGTGAGGATAGATGAAACGGGTGTTTTTGGCATATGGGTTTTGAGTGATTATAAGTCTAAGTGTTGGACAAAGTTTATGAAAGTGAGTTTGCAAGAGATGGGGTTGGGGATGAAGAATTCATGTGTTGTTGGTTTTACAATTATGAATGGAGGAGATTCTTTGGTGTTTGCCACAAAGAGGAGAGTGTTTAGTTATGATTTGATAGGTCAATGGAAAATCAGGCTCGAAAAAGTACGTGCACATGAAGGCTATTTTATCAGCTTTGTTCCTTATTCTAGTTCTTTTGGTCCATTTTTTTCGAGCTACAATGATAAGAAGAAATTAATTGGTGCTCTGATTGATTCCTAGTTTAGAGTTTGTTTTTGTTTTTTCAATGTTCGAGACTGTTGAAGTTTTTTGTTAAAATTTTAATTTACGGATTTTGTTATTGATTGATGTGTTTGTTATTTTGATTTCTTTTTTCTCCTCAAAATTCTTATCATCTAGTGTATCCAAAAAAAAAATTCTTATCATCCATAACGGAAAATAATAAAGATAAAATATTGGAGGATTTTAAAATTTAGTTACGGATACTCAATGTATTATCATTCCTTAATAAATAATATTTATTAATATATATATAGGTTAGAAGTTTAAAAAAATGTGAAAATAGTATAAAATTGAAGATGCATAATTTATTGTTTTAAAAAAATTAAGAGATATTTAAATATTTAAAATGTCTTTTTTCATAGTGAAAATTATTATGTCTTTTTTCAAAAAAATTTAATATTTAAAATGTAAATTTGGCTACAGGAACCAAGATGGGTATTTAAATAAAAAATAAAACAATAATTATAAGAGAAAATCATCTCAATAAATTGAAGCACGTAATGCCAATAAAATATTCGAAAAATCTTCTTAATGTCATTTATCTATACTATATTATATGGCTTCACCCCTTTGGTCAAAATTATTAAATTAAAAAATTAAAAAAGAAAAAAACAAATTGACTTATATGGCTCCACCCCATTGACTAGTCTCGTTTGATTTTTTAAATATTTTTTCTCGTAAACTTGTTAAATAAAAACAAATTGATTCAATTTTTAATTAAAAAAAAGGGTGACAGTACATGAAAGCTCAAATTTCAGAATTTCGAACCCATAGAATTTTAATATTAAAAAAATTTTGCCTTAAAATTATAACATATTGAATGGTATTTACTCAAACACATGATAAAAATTATTTGTATATAAGTACAATAGAAAGAATTAAGCTCGTGATAATGTTTTTTTTTGTTTTTTTGTCAAAAAAAAATTTATTTAGAGTATTTTCAAATATTAAATTAGAGCATCTCTCTTAACGAGAATTTAAACTTAAACTTAAATTTATCACACTATAAAAGTCTAACTTCTACTAGACTCAAGTCCATTGATTATAACATGGCAATTTTATATTTATTTGTTTTTTAGAAAAATGTACAAATTTAATAACCAATAGTGTTTTAACTAAAAAATATGATTGATGTATGAAATAAATGTAAAAAGTAAAATAAATAAATAAACACGATGAAAGACTAAATTACAAACTACAAAGCATTAGAGATTATATAATACTATGATTATGAAGATTAATTGATCCTAGTTGGGAGTTGGCAATGACATTAATAAGAGGAATGAATCCACCAAAAACAATAAAAACGCTTTAGGGTATGTTTGGATGGGGTGTCAATGGAGGAATGGAGAGGAGAGGAAGGGACAAAAGATAAAAAAATTATGTTTGGAAGTTTTTTTAGGGGAGAGTGGAGTGGATAAGGAGGGACAGTTGGCACCCCAAAATTCAATTTTTGCTGGCACCCCAAATTGGGGTGCCAAGGAAGGAGTGGACAGTTTTATATTTTTTTAATGACAATTATATCCTTATACTAACCAAAAATAACATGTGTCCACTCCATTCCATTCCATTACTAATAACTTCCAAACAAGATTAACAAGTGTCCATTCCTTTCCTCATTAAAAACTCCCAAACAACATATCTACTCAATCCATTAATATCCTCTCCTCTCCACTCTGTTAGTGTCCATTAATGTCCTCTCCTCTCCATCCTCACTAAAACTCCCAAACATAGCCTTAATTACATGATATGTGGATCAGTGGTCAATATTAAGCAATAACCGTGATTGGTGTGTCGTTAATTTCGATGGTATATTGGTATTTCCGGGACCGAAAGTGAATTCGCTCCCTTTAATTCTCTCTCCCTTTTTTCTCCATTTCATTCAACCCAAATCATTAAAACTCGATCCAATTTAAGTCTCCTCTAAATTTTTTTTCCTTTTATGAAAAACTTCTACAAAATTAAATGCATAATTTAATATCTAATAAATATTTTAATCAATAAAAATTGGGAGAAACATGACTTTCATAACAACCATTACATAGAGTTTTAATTGTTTAGATTGAAAGGTACCATTACATAGAGTTTTAATTGTTTAGATTGAAAGGTAGAGAAAGAGAGAGTTAAAGGAAGAAGATCCACTCTCCCCCTTACCACTAAATATTTTTTTATTTTATTTATGTAGATTGAAACTTTATTTTGGTCATTTATATATGAGTTAGATTTTATTTAGGTCCTATATCTTTTTTTATTTCAAAGTGTTTATTTATGTTTCTATATTTTTTTATTTTGGTCCAAAAAACCAAAACCATTAAATGTAATCTTATTTCTCTTGTTCCAAATTTAAATATGAGGAGTTCACAACTATTAATTACTTTTTACAAGTTATTTCTTTATCAAGTTGAGACTATTGACAAACAATATTAAATTTCAAATTTGAATATGATGAATTTTAAGTTATAGATTACTCTTTACGAGTTATTTTTCTATTCCTTTGAGATCATCAACAAATGATATCAAATCGCATTTCAAAAATAGGTTTGAGACAAAGCGAAAAATTATAAAAACATATAGAACCACTTTGTAACCAAAACACAAACATGTAGGACCAAAATAAAATTTGATGCATGTATAAAGGATCAGAATTAGGCTTGATTTTTTTTTTTGGGTCAGAATTAGGCTTGATTTTTTCTTTTCTGGGTCAAGAATTAGGCTTGATCCGTTACGTGGTTAAATCAGTTAGCCTCTGAAGTTAAATTGGGCTTAGCCCAAAATATCTACGATAATAAATTGGGCTAAGCCCAAGATGTTGCTGGATCTTTATTTTATTAATCCTGGACTAGTTCATTCTAAACCTAAAAGCCCATAGGAGGCCCAATACAGCCAATCTATATTAATTACACATCTCATTTTCAACATTACTTTAAAGGCTACAATAATTCCAAAAAACTGACATTCAGATTGATTGAGAATCATTAATGAATATCTTATCTAATTAAAGGATGCCTATTAAAAAATGTCTCACAAAGATAGTCCTTTGTGAGAAATGGATTCTTTACAATGTGAATACATTGCAGTTTAAAGAAATAAATGAAGAGTTATAGAAAAAAATGTGTCATCTACAATTTTTTTTCTCTAACTCTCATAAGCTAGCAAATAGGGGATGTTAGGGATTATGTTGATTGTATTGTAAATCCTCAGTGAGGTTATGGAGTTTTCCCTTGACTCGAACAAGGGCTATTATCATATTATGCACTAATTCATATCTCGTTTCCATTGTCATTCATTCATTCCGCTTAATTCATTCTATCCTATATCAGTATATGTGACACTATAACATGCAATAAAACTACCATATAATGACCAAAAAAAGCACAGAGGCAGTCAAACAAGGAGGAGAAGCTACCTGGCAAATAGTGATATATCAACGGCCTTATATCTATATTGAAATGCAAATGTAGTCCTTGATGCAAATAGTAATGTCGAAAGTCAACAGCCTTATTCAGGCTTAAAAAAAGTCATCGGCCTTGATGCAAATGTAGGCAAATTTTAAGCAAATGTATGTATTGAAAATTGAAATGCAAATGTAGTCTGTAGTCTAGTCTTGAGCAGCTTGGGGCTTTTTGACAAGATCTTTAAGAGTTTTAGGCTTCTTGACAAAATGTTGCAACATATCAGCACTACCCACGAGTTGATTAAAATACCTTAGTAGCTCTATTACATCTTTAGGTTTCCTACCCGATCCTCGGGCAATGCGCTTAATCCGTGAGTCATCGAAGATCGCTGTTGTTTTGGATCCTACAGTAAAAAAATTATGAAAAAAATTATGAATGTTGTAATTGAACTTCCTACAGTATTTAAACTTCAATTTATTACCAAATTCGCTGGTGTCCGTTACGTGGTCATCGAATCAATCATGTACTTGAAATAGTTGGGTACTATAACATTCTCGCCTTCGGTGCCAGTTAACGTGGGCAGCAATTGTTCGATAACCACCGATGGTAAGCACCATGGGAAGACCTAAAAAAAGAAATAAAATAAATAAGGAACATCTATATAGGAATGGTCGAGTAAATCGCCCAAAAATAAGAGATTAAACCTTCTTAGGCGGAGGGTTTTCCAGTAGAATCTTCACCCATTGATTCAGAATACTTTTACCAAAGAAATATGAAACAAGAACATAGAATGAAAACTGACGCTAAAAAACAAGAACAGAGAATGAAAACTGGCGCCTAAAACAAAAATTAATAGAATGGAGATTCAGAATAATTTTAGATAGGAAACAAGAACTGGAGATTCAGAGTAATTTTTGCAAAGAACCTGAAGAGTTGGTCCTCAATCTAAACATACTTACCAGTTTCAACCGATGTAAGCTTTCGTGACCTTTGAAGAACGCTTCAAGTTTCTCCATATCACCACTAGCTTTGGAAATAATCTCACAAGCTTTATGAACGAGCTTAAGTGTATCTGAGTCGATTTTTACCAGATCAAGAATTATATCAACAGCAGGATTCTTTATAGTTTGAATGTAGGATCTTATAAGCCTCGATGAGTCCACCAAGGACTGATCTGCCTCCATTGTTAGTCCTTCGCAGGACCGAAGTTTCAATCCTATAGAATCCCGAGATTTCTCAATTTTGTTGTCTGCAATTGTCTCCCTCAGCATCTCCATCTCCAGGAGACATGGAATCTTAAGCGTCTCTCTAGCCTTTTAACGAAGAATTAAAAGAATCTTAAAATAAACAAGTAGAGAAATGGTAAGAAAAACACAGAAAATGATATACGCACCAAAATCAAGTTTGATTTCGTTTGATCTCGTAGCATATCACTGGACGGTTCATAACAGTACTGCACGATAAAGCTCAATGTATGACTATCCAATTCCTTGAATTCTATTACTACATCCACACTTGGTTTCTCATTCGCGAGAAACATTTGCAGGAGCATTGATTTGGCGACCAAAATGTTGTCGGCCTCAAAGGAAATTCTATCCAAGCTCATTAAGATCATCTTGAATATTTCTGATGATACGAAAAAAAGTAGAACGAGAGAATATATAACCTTACAAAAGCTCAAATCCTTAATATTTCTGAATATTTCTGACCATGTTCATGTTATCTTTTATTTGTTTCTATCTTGTTGTTACATTTGGGAAGCAAATGTGATGAGCTTGATCCACTTGTAAAATGCATAAATTTGATATTTTCTTTTAGGTAAATTATACTTTGGTACCTTGTGGTTTGACTATACTTCACTTTGATACCCTATGATTTATAAAGTGATATTCTAGTACCTTGTGGACTGTGATATTTTTCGTTAATACTTTGGTACCCTGAGCTTTTTTTGAAATGCCTAGGACGACTTTCTCTGATTTCGCTCGCTAACTGTTTCAAAACCGAATAACAAACCTAATAATTACTTTGTTCTAACGAACTATTCGCACGGTTTTTTCCCCGTGAACAGTTATAATAAGGTCTAGCCAAATCTTTTTTTTTTTTTTCAATTCGTAACTTTTATATAAATTTGATTTTTCTACGCACCATTTGATTTTTTTAGTATGTATATTGTTAACTACAAAAATTTAGAAAAAAAATCAGAGATCGCGGTTGTATGTGTAATTGGCTATATATACTGTGAATTAAGTAGTGTAAACATTTAATTTGATTAATGAATAAATGATAATAATTAAGAAATTAGAAATTACCTTCTTAAGGATCCAATGTATTCCTCTTTGGAGAGACCCTCCATCTGGTTGATGAGTTCATCTTAATAAACTTGAAGTATAGATAGATATATAATTATGTAATTAAGGAAGAGAAATTTTACATGGAAATTAAGGATGGTATGTTGGCCCAAATACTTCAATGCTGCAAAGTCATAAGCACGTGCTGCAGCTTCTTCATCGTCACAAGCTCCTAACAAACCTAAATTTGTAGCCATTAGACATAACCTCCCAAACCAAAAATAGCAATAATACATTTTAATTAGATTCACAAAACATATGTATATATACATACATACATACATACATACCTAGATACACTGCATCCATCCAGTCGTATAATTTAATTTGTTCCCCACATTATTGATCATCATATCATGAAAAATAGAAATTAACAAAAAAAATGAGTTAATTAAGAAATGAAATGATCAAAAGTAGAAATGAAATATGTGATGAATGAATGACGACCTGGTGACACCACGGTAGGTAGACGAGCTTCGTTGAGGAAAAGAGTCTCTTGGGGTGCTTTTGCGGGTTCGTTTCAGCTTTAAATTTGTGTGTGTGGGTGAATTTGAAGAAGAAGAAAAAGAAGATGATGAAGGAGATAAAGAAGATGATGATGATGTGGATTTATTAATTATTGAATTGGAACAAGAAGAAGAAGAAGAAGAACAAGTAGTGATTTGGTTGTTGTGGCCTTTTTCTGTGATGTCTTGGCCATAGCGGAGAAAGACACAAGCTAGCTAAGAGAAGAAAGGCTCAAGGCAAAGAGCACATACACATAGAGATGGAGAGAGAGAGAGAGAGAGAGAGAGATTTGAAGGTTAATTATAAAAAGAGTGAAGGGAAGAACAGGACATTAGCCATGAAATAAAGAGAGAGGCGAATGAATGAATTTGATGAATTGTGAATTTATGACTAAGTCATCATTTCAACTATAAGGAAGGGCTTTAATGGAAAAACATCACCCCACTCGCCAAAGTAGATATCTACTCTCTTATCCTCTCTTAATATTAATATATCAATATATATTTTTTTTGGTAAAAGAAAGTTTAGGTGAGTTGGGCCTCCGGGTTCACCAAGGTCAAGGCAGGCCTTCAAGCTCTATGAACGCTTACAGAGGTATTTACAGATCGCCTATCAACAAGGTCTTCACATCGGCAGTAGAAATCGAACTCACGACCTTGTGGGTTATGAGTCAACTCCTTACCAACTAGGCCAACCTTTGTTGGTAGAAACCTTTTCATTTTGTTGCATCGTGAAACAACTTAGATAAAAGGGGATGAAAATTAAAAAAATCCCCAATTTCAAGAAAAATAAAAAACACACACAAAAAGTGAGGAAACAGAGGATGTCATTTGACTAAAACCCTATTTTAGTCCCTCATCTTTTGGTATCATTTCAAGTTGGTCCCTCATACTTTTCTCCTCGTATTTATTGAAGACGTAATATCATTAGTGACAATAGGACACGTGATGGCACTCTCTAACCCACCGCCCAAGTTGTCATAATTAAATATATGAAGGACTAAATTGAGAAAAAGTAAATATATGAAGGACCAAAAGGGAGTTTTAGTGTATGTTAATTAATGATTTTCCGGCCATAAAAAAAAAATATTAGTTAGAAGAGGAGGATGTAATAGTGTTATAGTGAGTGTACTAAGTCGTGGTTCACACTCCCAATTGGGTCGGCGCAACTCTGAAGGGTTGTTTGGATTGGGGATTTAGGGGAGAAGGAGAGAAATTACAAATATATCCTTGTTTGGGGTTAGGGGAGGAGATTATGGAGGATTCAAATTAGTCCTCCAAAATCTCTCTCTTTCACCATTTTGGAAATACCCCAATTTAGGATATTTTGGGGAATTTATGAAACAAAATGTCCAAATTATCCTTCCTTCTTAGCACCTCATTCATGAAACGTGTGTCTTTTAATTATATGAATGAAACCCGCCAAATGCATTCTAACACCTCACTTTAATTGATTTCCAAGCTCTCCTAATTAAAATGATACAGATAGTACGTAATTATTTTTTCTCATAATTGGATTTTTTAAATTAATAACTTTTTTCATTATATGTAAAATTAAACTAAAATATTTTACATATCCCTATTCCCTAGACGATGTGTTTTTTTTATATAAAAAAATGAGTAAAATAACTTTCCGGTCCTTGATTTATGTACTCGCTGACAGATAGGTCTCTGAATTTTACCCATTGCACTAGCCGGTCCCCGAATTTTGCAAACGCTGCACTAATTGGTCCCTCCGTCATATTGGCGTTACAAAAATGCTGACGTGGCCATAACGGACGCTGATGTGTCCCATTATGCGCTGACGTGTCCCGTTATGGCCACGTCAGCACCCGTTATGTTTTTTTTAAAAAAAAAGAGCTGTCACGTCATAAAATAGCGACACATCAGCATTTCCTCATTGTACTTATAGATCCCTGACCCATTTTTATTCCATTATTCTAAATTTCCCCTCTTTTTCATCATTTTCATTCATTTTAGTCCCAAATCCTCAAAATAAAATTATAAAGTGTCCCAAAACTTTTCCAAACATTCCAATTTAGTCCTTAAAAATATTTAAAACCC